>JBCAUG010161946.1:0-35954 GCA_038406175.1 Haplosyllis leylae | reverse complement strand
ATAAACTATAATTTTTACAATATGCGTAACGATTAAAAATAACCAGTTTCAAAATCGTTATTCCGGACAAATCTGATCCACTTTTCAGGAAAGTGGTTTGTATCTGTATGATACTGTACTAGGCTTTAGTATTCGGGAAGTTACTGTGACATATATTATCTTATGTGCGGAAATACAGAAATGCATCATGGGAAGGTATTTTTTTGAAGAAAAATTTGATTGATTTTGGCCTTTTTGGATAAATTTCTTTAAAAAATGAACGATAAAAACAAAAACGAAACAAAATTTGATACTTTAGAAAAAACTGAAAATAATAGTGAACAGCACCAAAGGGGTAATGGCTCTGAAGACGACAAAGAACGACAAAAATTAAAGGAAGACGTAAAACCAAATTACACTGACCCCTTATCTGGCACGGCTCAAACTCAATTTAATAAAAATCGAAAAATAATTATCCGTAATGTCCCACCAGTTACATACGAGGTAATTTCTTGCAGTATATTTTGTTCTTCTTAACAGTATTTCTCAATCTTTTTGATCATGCAGTAGATCTAGATCTAAGACTACGGTCCCCAGTTGCAAAAGTACTTTTCTTCTCGTTCTGGTCCGTGACCCCATCTACGTGTGCATCCCCCCAAATTGCTATTCCTCTTGCCAGGGCGGGAATACTAATGTGTGGCCATTTGTAACGGCATAAATGTCCTATTAATTAAAGAAGCCCAGGGAAAAACATGAAAACGCGCGGAATTCTGTCTGTGATTGGAGTTTGCCACCATGAAATGGTCAAAAGTTTCCCCCTTTGATTTTTTTAAAAATGTTAATGTCACATGAAACAAAATATTGACATTAAATAATTTACTTTTGTCCCACCAGGAAGTGAAACAGTTTCTAAACGGATATGCTGTGGAGGATATTTCCATCAGTAAAAAATCTAGACATGGTAGGTGGAATAAGTTGTAATTTCAATCGATCTCTTGCAACGGGATAGTAATGTTGCCTAGTTGGTAATGCTATTTTGTATTGCAGCCATAGTAACACTTGTCGATGGTGAAAAGGCGGAAGAAATATGCGAGGGATTAAAGGGACACAAGTTATTGGACACTGAAGTGACTGCCTCCGTGTACCCACACGACAACCTGTTGTGTGTTGCTCACCTACCTTTCAATCTTGAAGACAAGGATTTCTTTGATATTGTTAGTGAGTTCGGTGGTGTAGAGAGGTGTTTCTTGCTGAGAAGTGATTCGGGTACATTCTGCCTCTTCTTGGTAGTACGGAAACAGTACAGTTATTATGTGACTTTTGTGCCTTTTTGATACAATAGACTTTAAGTTATCATGATCATGTATTCATTTACAGGGAAAAGTAAGGGATATGGCTTTGTGGAGTGGCAGCATAACAAAGAAAAATCTAGTCAGGCAAGGGAGATGTTGGACAACAAAAAGCTTGGTTCCTGTACTTTGCATTGTGAATTTCTGGAACCAACTGTTCTTAGTTTTGATGACTTACATTCCAAATGTATTCGCGTGGATCATTTACCACCCAGCTACAGCAACGCAAGTGAACTTCTGAACATACTGAGTAGAATCCAGTCACCCAAATTTTTCAGAGTGAGTATTCAATTATTGGTAGAAAATACGCGCAAATTTTTGTGTGATTTACTGTAGCTTAACATATTGCTGCCCGTACTATTACAGTTAGGTGCACGAAGTGAGGGTCAAGGTTTTGCAATTGCTGGTTATGAAGATGCATCAGCCGCAGAAAGGACGCAACAACAAGTAAATGGGTACATGCTGAATGGCCATATGATAAGGGTGACTTATTGCATTCCAGGGCAACAACCGGAAGATATTTACGACAGACTAAAAGTTAATGCCGTGAGTACAGTACCTAAAATTATACCGTTTAGAAGCCTCTTTGTATGTTATTTTCTCTTGTATTGCAGAACATTTTGTGAGGTAAAGGATTAAAAAAATAGTACGGGTTCAATAAAAATTATATTGTTTTTGAAGATGCCAAATCCAAACCAATTAAGTGGCCTGTTGCCTGCTCCAACAAGTCTTGTGGAACAAGTACCCAGCAATCAAAAAGGAATCATAAATGGACCAGACATAACCAATCCTTTAATGCAGAACCTCCTTGCTCAATCGCCACAAGGTGAGTGACCGGCACACACATTGCCGTTTTCACAACTGAAAGTTTTGATTTACTTGACTGTACATAACTCGAACTATTTAATATTAAGAATTTAACTTCAACAGGAAATAAATTATGAGTCGTTATTTCTGGTATAATGTGTTAAATGGCGAAGACTGCAGCAAATAACATTCAGCTGAGCTAAAAATGACCGACGATATTTGCACAGGAATAAATTCGTAAAGACATATGGATTTTTATCGATGGTGGCTTACGTTCTCTGCGGCAATTGCGATGAAATTTTCAATTTCCACCAACAACCCTTTTCTGATTTGCAGTGCTACAGACATTCCAGTATATCTTGTTACAACTACAACAGCAGAATGTAAACAGAATGCACAGTTCTAAGCCGGGATTGCTCGGTATGGCTCCACACATGCCTCATAATAATGTACTGCTGAATCCCAACATGCAGGTGGCTTTGCTTGCAGTAATACTTGCATCCCAGATACAAATGGTAATTACTTACAGTTACTATCTCCTGAATGAGCAATTCTTGTGACTAAGTTCACATTTTGGTATCAAACTACAAATATAAAACTAGCTTAATTAACTATGATCACTTAAGAATTTTTTTTTTGTTTTCACAGGCACAACCGTCCATTCTGAGTAACCCAATATTGCAGCAGATGATTACTAACAGTATGCAGCAACAGTCCAATGTGGTAAGATCTTCGAGTATGATCATTCAAAAACATACTAAATTGTAAATGTACAATGAATAATGCGTTTGTTAGTTGGACCAATTATTGTGTTTTAGTCAATATTATTAACGTGTGTATTTGTTTTTTGTCTGAATTTTTCAGTCACGTCCGTCCTTGCTTGGTAATCCAATGATTGCCCAGGCGAACATGATGCTGCAGGCGAGCAATCTGATGAACATGATGAGCTCAAATCCGCAGAATGCTCAGAATATAAATGTGAATGTGATTGCGAACTTCAATCAGTTAGTCAACACCCTACAAGGAATGGGCGACGCATTTATGGGAAAAGATAATAATGGCGAGCATGGAGATGGTGGAACAGGCGCGCGGAGACTTGGAAGTGAATCCGGCAGCAATGCACCAAAAGGTTTACTAGGTGATAACCCATTTAGTAATCCATCCGGTGCCTTGCTCGGAAATGGGCCGCGTGGTTCTCAAGGAAGAGGTCCCGCAAACGGAGGAGGTATGGGACCTGCAAACCCTTTGTTGGCCTTGTTTTTGGAACAGCAGATACGTCAGCAAATCACTTGGCAGCAGGCCCAAACGCAGGCGACTATCAACCAGATGTCAGATATGGTGAGCAATAGTCTTAAGAGGCGGCATGGATCGGTCAACAATAATTCAGAGAGTGGTGGATTGTTACCAACACCAAACAATGAGTCAAACGCACTGCTACCAACTCCTGGTGGAGCAGTTCGTTCTTTATTCGGACAGTCCACCGACAGAAGTGGTTTGTTGCCCACACCAGACGACGATGATGAAAATCCCTACGATGGGCCCATTCCGCCACTGATGCATTCATTTGTATCAAGTGGAACTACGACTCAAGACGACCTGAACAGTCCAGCTAAGAAATTTCCGAAAATGGAAGGATCGAAAGGTGGACTTCTGGGAGACATGCCGGAAAGCATTAAACAAAGCATTCTTGGGACTTCAGCAGACAGTGCCAACAAGGAAAATTATGACTTTGACCCATCAACTGGGTTTTGGGCCAATCAGGTAAAACAACCATTTACAGTAGTATTACTCACGAGTGTTTAGTTTAGAGTGTAATTGTTTACTAATTGGTGCTCAAGAGATTACTAGTTTGGTGAAACAGAAACTTTGCATTGTAGTGTTGAATCAGTAGCTATGCATGTAGTTTGATGTTGTTTGACGTTTGCTGTTTTATCAGGGTGACTATGGTTACGGTTCTGATTCTGCTGCTGAACAGTGGCAGTCAGACTACAATGCCTACTGTGTCCAGTATTATGCAGAACAACAGGTAAATTAACGAGAAGTCCGTAATTGTGAAATGGATATTCCCACTCTTGTCCTTTGATCTGAACGATTATCAATATTTGGTGTTAATAAAAGTACAGGAGGCTTTATTTTAATGACATGTTTGAAACATATCAAACCCAGTCACAGAGATATTTACAAGAGAAATCACACTGAACTGTCTGTCGTACAAAAACAGAGAAATTTATTGAGCGTGTAGGTCAAAAAACTTCATTGTGGTCTTTCAGAAAACAGCACAGGGGAATAATAGCAGCACCCAATACAACTCGCAGCAAAACCAACAGTCTAATAATAGTTCACAGAATTGGTATCAACAAGCAGCGCAATATAGTCAATATTACCAACAATATTTCCAGCAATATGGAATGAATTTCAATCAAGGTTCTCAGTCAAGTTATGTAAGTACATGTGCAATATTTGGAACTGATACCCGGAAGTCCATTACTGTGAACAAACTCATGCTTACTACAGATTTACATTTATATTAAAACTTTTCTTCGGTTTCATGTATCTGTAGTGCAGATCTTTTATCATTTTCTGATTTCAGGATTATGGTAACAATGTCGGGAGTAACACACAAGGGAGTTGGTCAGACTATTATGGATACAATGATGTGAGTTCATTTTCCCTTGTTCAAGTGACATAAAGTAAGTGTACGCAAATAAAACTCGGCAGTTCACTAGTAACAGTATTTCTGGAGTGTTGTTGCAGCTTTAGTTTGTTGAAAACGGACGATTGTTTTTGAATTCCATTTTAAATCTTATTTTGAAAATAAGGTGTAACTCTAAATGTGATAAATTTTGATGTTGTTATTCTGGTGTTATTTTATTAATTTGTTAAAATTGTGGCATTTTTATTTCAGATAATTTCCACAATGCGGTCTTTATGATCCATGCAGGGGCGTTTTATGTAAAAATAAATACCGCTTGTCATCCGAGAAACCAAGCCTAAGCAGTGAATGATTGTGTGAAAGTAAAATAACATGACAGAATAGGTTCTCTTGGATTTATCCTCTTTTAGCATGGTATTGTACTGATGGGGGAAATGACTTTGGTGTAACTGCTGCCATGATATGCTGCAGATCTCCCCCAGCACAATACATTCAAAGCCTAAAGTATGAGTGTGAATGAGTGAGTGTGAAATGTGCATCTGTTATGTTGAATGTGAGCGCAACAATCCATTTTGTTTTTCTTAATTTTTTCTCCTTACTGATTAATTTTTCCCAGCCTAACAGTTTCCAGATGATAAGTGACAGTGATTCACAGCATGGCGCCATACATGTTGCCAGATTGTCTACTGTCTGATTGTCGTGATGCAGTACAAAAGAAATATGATGCTCGCAAGCCCATACACTCACACCAATCTCACATTACAGAAATGGATGGATGATCTTAAGTGTCCTGTATCACATCGGGAACTGGATGTCGATAGTAATGTGAAGTAATGTTTTGTTTCCTTTCAGCAATCACAGCAGTTTGCATCACCGGAACTGCCATCAGAACCTCCAGGTTTATTTAATGACGAATATGAATTGAGTTCTAACAGTGCCAGCAATAAAAAGATGCCTCTGATAAACATGTATAATCAAGATCACATGGTCAGGAAAAACCCATCTATGAAACCTCGACAGGTATTTTTACATTGTTGCTCGAACAGAATCTCGTTGTTTCTTTTCCCGTAATATTGTTGTCTATTTAGTAGTGTAGGTAAACATGAAAGTCGACTCCAAATTTTTTATTCAAATCACTTCGATAATTAACTGCAGCCCAATGAAACATTTATTTTAATGTGAGAGTTCAAATGTGTTGGTTGTGAACACTTTGTGATAAATTGTATGTCAAATTTTATTTCCTAAATTTTCTAGAACATTACCTCAAATGTGCAACCTTTGCCACCTGGAACGGAACCGCCCAGTCTACTTGGCCGCGTAAGTTAAAAATATCCAAATAAAAAATGAATTACAATTTAATAACCAAAACAAATTTTGGAGGGTGTAGAGGATCTTTCGTAAAACGAGTTTTTCCATGCGAAAAAGTTAGCTTGCAGTAACCTGAATTAATAAATTAAACGTGTAATAAGCTGACCCAGCGTTTTCAAACCACAGCATGGTGTTCCAAGTAAATGGACAATGCCTACTCAGAAAATATTACGGCAACTCTCTTTAATTTCGTAGCCACCAGTAACGCCAATTGGAGGGAACAAGAAGCCACACTTACTGCCGTCTCCAGAGCCAAGTCCCGATGGTCATTACATTGGACAACATTCTCAGGGTCTTGGTGGTCATTATGCAGATTCTTACGTTAAAAGTGATAAATTAAATTTCTAATATTGTTATATAATACAATGTAATTAATAATTACAATGTGGGCATTTAAGGAAATTCGTAATAAATAACAACCAAGAGTTAAAATTTGATTTTAAAAAGAATTTTACTAGTGGTTGTAAAATTGTTAATTTTTAACAACATAACATATACAGTATTTTTGATAACAGATATTAATATTAATATAAAATATTCGGTGCCTTGAAATGAGTACTGAATTTACTTTAATGCTATGCTACTAGTGATAATTTTTGTAAATCAGTGAAGATTTATCCGATGAATTCTTTATAAGGTACAAAAATTAGCACAAGAGAAATTATCTTGAATTTTTGTGCTGTATCAGTTCAGTATCATATTACTGTATGTTCTTTCCCCGCATATTTTGTCCCCCTGGATATGTAGCAAAAGAACATTGTGTCTAGAGTCCTGTGTGTACGTATGTTCATGTATTTTGTACGTTAATCATGTGATGAAATACGTAAGTCGGACCAGAATAGTGTCAATACGAACTTCGTTGCATATTACAATTTACCACTTGAACATAGGTTAGGAAATACGGTAAAAATAACTTACTTTAGGGAGTGCAGGATTTTAGCTTAACATTTTTTAAAATATGTGAGAAGGTTTAGTTGATTAGGAATGTAAATTGTAGTTTATGACATGTGACGCAGCATTCAAATGAAAAAAGGTGGTCATGGGTCCATTGTGTAATTGAGTTCACTTTTGTTGGTGAGTTATTGTGATATTTTTATTTCAAATGTACTAATTAAACTTGCACTTCAGGAAATGGCGATGGTGTACTTTTTTCCCCCTGAGTACACCTAAAAGTTTACCCTTTTTTGAGGAAAATTAGGCATTTTGTGAAGTACAAAATTTCATTGCTGAAGCGTTATGTATGAGATACATTTCGACATTAACCCACCTAAGTTGACTTGCAAAAAGTATTTTACATTAGATCCTGATGTAGCAGTAAATTTTAGTATTATTATTATTAATGGATCTCTATATAATTTTTGTATTTTATCGTAAACTATTTGGCACTTTTATACATCAGGAAAAGTTTAAGATTGAGGAAAGATATAAGGAATTTAATTTTACAGTAAAGTATTTTTTGATAAGCGGACAACTTTATATTGTTTGTGTGCATGTGAAGAATGCGTGTGACCGATGGGTTATGAATTCGTCTGGCGGTAAAATCTGTTTTTGAAAATTCTCTTTGCATGATAATTTCAAGCTCTTTCTTTTTAAAACTAAATGTGATTGTGTGAGAAGATTTTTACAAAACAGAATTTATTGCTATGACAAATTGAAACAGCAACATATATTGTTTGTTAAGCTCATGAACTCCTAAGCTAGTTATTTTGCATTTAACAAAAGTTTATCCTGGCCAGAAGCAATAAAATATTTCCGCGAGTGCCTGTGACCAAGTCCCTCGGTCCCAGGCATAAGCTCGGATTTTGTTGCTCACAAATACTAGTGCAAAAATACCCAAATGTGTCTGTGACTCCGTCCCCCTGGTCCCAGACATGCTGGAACTGTGCTTTTACACTATGTTGATACTGTTTTCATTTATTCATAGAAACATTGATATCTTGAAATGTACCATCTAACTGGCCTCCGTATAATTTGATACTATTTTTTAGAAATGAATTTTGTTGAAGAGAATTAATAAATATTAGAGACGGGAAATTTATGCATTGTTAGTACCTTTTATTTCGTTAAAATAGCATGTTTTGATTTAACAGTTGTTTTCAATTAAGCGGAATTATGAATTGGTAACCGGGCGAATTAAATAGATCATCACCTTCTGAATAGAATGCTGTACTGAATAGTAATGTAGTACACAGTACTCATATTCAAGTTGTCGTTTCAAACATGGCTCCTTTGCGTTATCAGTAAGTTCACACTTGATTGGTTGATAATAGTCAAATGAATTCCTATTGGCCGTCACATAAAGGTCCTGGAAGTACCGTAATCCTGCAGAGATCGTACTGTTCATAAGAGGGTCATTTGATGTCAATTGTTTGATTAATTTTAGGCTCTCAAGCTCTATCTGGATAATTGATTTGAACAAGGAAAGTTTATCCAATGGCTTACAAGGGAATCTCTTATGGTCTAAGTCGAGAATGCCAGCTCAAGGTAAGGTAATGTTTGTTGATTTGAATCAGTGACATACATGTAGTTAGACGAAAGTATTGTATTAAAATCCCATACATGTACCGATAATGACACGCTTAATTTGACACAAGTGAACTTTTAACGCTTACGCTTTTTGTGTGTAGCAAACTTGTTGGAAATCGTCCAGGATCAAATGATTGCAACAAATCTTCCAAAGAAAGTCCTGACCTCTTGAAAGAATGGGCACAGACAATCCAAGATTTAGCACTTAATTTCTTTTAAACATTCGTGTTTTTCCTATTTTGTATTAGATTCGTTTATTTAGATGAATTCAACTAGAACCAGTCAAGCATAACTGAAGTCTATAGCAAGCTTTTTCTGTGTCTCTCATTCACAGTTGACACTTTGGTTTAGTGGTTAGCAAGCCTGACTGTTGATCAGTAGATCCATGGTTCAAACCTAACAAAAGTCTTTTTAATATTACACTATTTTTTGTTGTCTAATTAGATGAATTAGATAAATTTTAAATTCAAAATAGAAAAAGTCGATTACTGTACTGAGCCACCGTACTGTAATTTCGATAAATACGGAAATGCTTTCAAGTAGTGAGATAGTTTGCTAGTAGTTTAAATCTTCAGACAAGTCTCTGAAAAGGATTTATCTTATCAGCTGGCAAACATTGTTAGATATTACAACTTTAAACAGTCGATCTAAGTCAGAAGACGACTGATCTGAGCATAACTCTTTGAATTCTCCATTATTTGGAATTTACAGATGTTCTGAATTAAACACTTTACATCGTTTCTTGCATTAAATGGGTTAAATTATTACAAAAAATGGCAATGGGACCTTTGTAACAAATACACCAACGTGCTCGTAACGTCCATTGACATTGTAAAGTAAATCCTGGAAGTAATCCTTAACCCCAATAAAATATCTGATAAGAGCGACGGTATTTATGGCCAAAGGCCTTTCCGATATAAACAGAAATTTAAAGGCCTCGAACGAAAATAACTGATGTGACATTATTCACAAATAACAGAGAGAATTAATTGCGATGGAGACGGGAAGTTTATTACTGTAAGAAAAAAAATGTACAAGAGACGGGCGACTATTATGGGATGACCCACTATTTGGCACACCATTTCAACACTTCTGTAGCTGCAGTATGGTTTCTTGTTTCACTGACGGAGACGGAATTGTTCTTGCAGTATAATGTCCTATTTCTGTCTCTGCATCTCAAGAATGTAGAACATGTGGTGGAAAAAGCGTGGTCTCCATACTCCGAACACAAGGTTCTCTATAGAGTTTGGGTTTAATTGGAGTGGGAATCTATTCTAAAGTTCTCAATGAGAAGTTTCAAATGGGGGGGGGGGGGCGTGGGGGAGGGGGGGGGTTCGGACTCAAATCTCCCTCTCCCTAATCTCCCCTACTTCTATTCCGGGGTAAATACCATATTCTTGGCAAGAAATTTCTCATTCCAGTTGAGAGTTTTGCATCCGTGCAGAGACTAATTAAATTTTCTGTGTATTGAGCATTTTCTGTTTCATGCAATTACCCCAAAAATTGATATAAATTTAACACAAATTTCCACCAATAGTTTTAATTTGACAATGTATCCATAAAACAATGGGGAAATGTACATTATGTACTGTTTTAGGGAAGTTAGACTGATTAGCCTAAAATTCCAAGAGAAAAAGATTGCTAAACCAATTACATCTGACAAATTGTGCATTTTAATTCAATTTATCGGAAAAAGACACGCGAAGATGAACACTAAGTAATAACATGAAAAAATATGAGAAAATGAAAATTAAAAGAAAGGAAACATTAAAACTCATCAAGAGGTCGGGTATCCAGCTAGTAATTATCCACAAAAATAAAAATACAGAATACACGTCCTTTTCGTTGCAGACTTTAGCCAAATTCGATCTGGAGAGAGCAAAAGAAGCTTTACAATGGGTGGAATCTGTGATCGGTGAAAAGTTGGATCCGAGTAGTGATGAAATCAAAGATCAGCTGAGCGTAAAACAAGCTCTCAAAAGTGGAGCTGCTCTCTGTCAGTGAGTCAAGACCCCCATTTTATTCGTACACTCAAAAAGACTAAATGTTTCTGTCTATTTCGTATTTAATGTCGATTCTACAAAGATATTAGAATCAACAGTTAAGGCTTCTTTTTCTGAGGACTTGCCAAATGAGATAAAATCGACAAAACTTTCGTGAGTAACTTAAAGTAAGACTTGCTAGTTTTGTTCGAACATTCTCTGCAAACATAATAGTGTAAGATTAAAATGGATGTCCTCTTGAAGGCTCATTCTGGAACCCACCCAGCCCATCAACAATTGACACAATGTTAACACTTTATCGGGCAGAATACCGGGCCGAATTTACAATTGATCAGTGTCGGTACATGTGAATAAACCTTAAGTAATGTCTTAAGACATGTCTCATGGGAAAATGTTTTCTGCGTTGAAACACATCTTAAATTGTGTGATGGACTTGCAATCCGTCAATACTTTTGTGGCCAGTCAAAGTTCTCTAGTTTTCCACGATATGTACTTCTGTCAGATCTGGCAGATCCGACAGTTCTAGAAGTGGATTTCTACTCCTTGCTATTTTGTGTGTATTAATTATTTAATGAAGTACAAACAATCTAGCAAGTACTGGAAATATTAAATACTCATTACCTTTAATATTTAAATTGTGATAGTTAATTTTCGTCAGATCTGTCAGATTTGCTTATCGTGAAATTTTATGTTTCTTTCAGATTAATAAATACACTAAAACCTGATTCAGTGAAGAAAATCAACACAAGCAAGTTGGCTTTCAAAGAGGTAAAGTTTTACAGTATCAAAAAAGTTCTCAAGGTTATGGGTGCCCAATGGTGTTTTCTTTGTGTCCAAGGTTGTTTTTGTAATCCATAGATGGAGAACATTGAGATGTTTTTACGCGCATGCAGAAATTATGGTATGAAGGAAGTGGACGTTTTCCAAACTCAGGATTTGTACGAAAATAAGGCAATTTACTCAGTGAGTAAAAAAGTGTAAATATAGCTATACTGTCAAAAAATGTGGTCTTAATCCACAAAATTGATTCTTTGCGTTCTGTGGGAGTAGCAGTATTTTTTGGAATGTGAATTATTGGTGGCTCGTTAGAGTCACCTTAGTGGTTGATTGGCTGTTTTTGCCCCAAAATTTTGGGCCCGTGGTGGGGACCTATGAAGGCCTTTTACAGCTCAGTGAGTGAGGATTCTACTTGGAGGTGGTGGGGACACCTCAACATAACATTATGTAATCAAAATTGTTTTGATGCAGGTGGTGGGGACCCTAAAACCTAGTATACAATGCACTTCACTCCCCTTCACCCCCCCCTTTGCTCCCCTTCACTCCCCTTTGTCCCCCTTTGCTCCCTTTGCCCCCCTTCACTCCCTTTGCCCCCTTTACTCCCCTTTACCCCCTTCACTCCCCTTTGCCCCTTCACTCCAAACACATCATTGGTGGCTCGTTAGAGTCACCCTAGTGGTTGATTGAGGGGTTTTGCCCCAAAATTTTGGGTCCATGGTGGGGACCTACAAAGGCCTTTTGCAGCTCAGTGAGTGTACATTGAGGTGAAGATTCTACTTGGGGGTGGTGGGGACACCTCAACACTACATTATGTAATCAAACTTTTTGTTGCTGCAGGTGGTGGGGACCCTAAAACCTAGTATACAATACGCTTCACTCCCCTCACCCCCCTTTGCTCCCCTTTGCCCTTCAAATGGTGCAAAGGGTGAGAAGGGTGCTAGGGATAAGAAGGTTGGTGTGAAGGGTGAGAATGGTGTGAGGGATGAGAAGGTTTGTGTGAAGGGGTGAGAAGGTTGATGCAAAGGGTGAGAAGGGTGCGAGGGGTGAGAAGGTTGATGTGAAAGGTCCATGGACAGAAGTTCTGCAGAACTGTCCATGGACAGCATCAGAAGTGTCCCCAGACATGTAGCCTCAGAAGTGTCCAATGAAGTGTCTGCAGACACTTCTGAGGCTGTCTGTGGACATGTCCACAGAAGTGTCCGCAGACAGCCTCAGAAGTGTCCGCAGACATGTAGCCTCAGAAGTATCCATGGACAGCCTCAGAAGTGTCTGTGGACATGTCCACGGAAGTGTATGCAGACAGCCTCAGAAGTGTCCGCGAACAGCCTCAGAAGTATCTGTGGACATGTCCACGGAAATGTATGTGGACAGCCTCAGAAGTGTCCGCAGACATGTAACCTCAGAAGTGTCTGCAGAAGTGTCCAAGGACAGCCTCAGAAGTGTCCATGGAAGTGTCTGTGGACATGTAGCCTCAGAAGTGTCCACGGAAGTGTCCACAGACAGCCTCAGAAGTGTCTGCAGACATGTCTGCAGAAGTGTCTGCAGACAGCCTCAGAAGTGTCTGTGGAAGTGTCCATGGACAGCCTCTGAAGTGTCCGCGGACAGCCTTAGAAGTGTCAGCGGCCGTCTGCGGCCCTGTCCACGGCCAGAACGAGCCACCTCGTGAAACTTTCACTACCTGATATTTTGTTTTTGGGACACAATTGTAGTATTTTTAATTAAATGAAACATCAGTGGGCGTATCCAAAAGTTGCCTCAAAGTTGCATCAGACTTCGCACAGCCTTCTTATGTTTGAGAGGCTGCGATATCTGGATCAAGGTGACGGTAAAACCATTCATTTACAGTGCATGAACCTTCTGTAACCAGCGTAAATTCAAAATGCACTGATTACTAAATATTAAACCCATTTCTTGATACGGTCACAAAAGAGTTCTGTACAGTTATGTAGATTTTAATTGATGAAACACTCGACCGGCTGAAGGAGACTTGAGTATTTACAAATTAAAATCCGTCAGAGTATTGCTATTTTTGTGTCCTAGATAGTATTTACACTTATTTGAATTTTAGGTAATAAACACACTGTACACCTTAGGATCACTTGTAAGTACAAGTTCTCAATAAGTACATAATTATGTATGAAATATAAAATTAACAAATCTTCTTGACGAGAAAAAGAGAGAATCAAGACGTTGTGGATCATGAAAAATTGCTTGAACTCGGTTCTCAGCACAGCACAAGGCAAGTTTTCCACAAAGTCACAAAATTGGCAACATTGGCATCAGAGGCTTTCCTAAGGAAAAACAAAAAAAAAAAACTCCCAACAAAATGTTACCTTCAAGTAACCATTCTGGTTTGGTGTTCTCCTTTACTGGCTCACCGGATATGTGCTAGTTGAGGATCTTTAAACTGTCTTTTCTTAGCTCAGAAAGGAGAGTATCAGCGCACTGGAGGTAATATTTGTTGCTGACTTTTTTTTTGTTTTCACTTAGAAAAGCTCTGATGCATGAATGCCAAAATTGCCAATTTCGTCTAGTTTGCGAAAAACCCGAAGGGTTCTACTTTATTTGTTCACTGCTGGCTTCGTTCAAAAATTTATGAGCCAGGTCACTCCTACATTCGAGTTTTTCACAAACACACAGAATTGGCAATATAGGCTTCTGAGGCTTTACTACGTGAGAACAAGAAATCCAGCAACAAAATGTTATGCGATTGAGTATTGAACCCAGGGCCTCAGTCATTCAGGTGATTATCTGCTCTCTGCCAATTTCGACTAATTTGTGAAAAACTCGCTTGCTAATTATTCTTTCTTTAATTTCTGGTTTACAAAGGCAGAAATTGAAATATAAAACGTACATTTGGCGGAGAATTAATTTTTACATCTGTGCCAGTGACGGATCTAAGGCCAGTCCAATTTCTTTCATTTTCATGCAGTTTTCGAGAAAAATTTGGCAAAATAATAGGCTGGCGCCCCACCTCGGGAGTTAGCGCCCCCGTCTCGGAAATCCTAGATCCGCCACTGTCAGTACCAACATTAACATTTTGATGTTGACCAAGCACTGCAGTAGAATTATAATTTGGAAACATAGCAATAAAAAGTAGCTCCTAATTTTCGGAATGTTTTCTTCAAATTGAGAAGCTCTGAATCTCAATCTGGACCCGTTATGTGTGTTTTTTTGATTAAAAAGTACCCCAAAGAATAATCAGAAAATCAACCTGATCAAATATGTTGGGACTGTGTTTATGAAAGACAAGAAATGTAGGCCATCATCCTACTCCCTGTTATCTAGAAGTGTTTTAGAACGATGGCAGAAAGAAGTGGTGAATTATATCCACAGTAAAAAAAATGACCCCATTGCTTTGATCTCGACACAAATAATTTATGGGTAGCACTTACCGGTTGGCATCATTCAGATTTGTAAAAGTACAATTTAAAATATGATTTTAATGAATGACATTATTCCAAACGATTGTATTTGACTTTCTTGTTTGAATTTTTGGCCTTAAGATCGGAACTGAACTGAAGTAAGCATTTGATTTCACTGTCTTTTAAGTTGAGTTTTTTGCACGAATCGTCTAAAAAGGCTCCAATTTTCCTCCACTTATCAAACCATCACAAATTTATACAAGTATTTCATCAAAAGTATCAGGTAAATTCTGGCATGAGGTAAGAGCAGAGCCCGATTAACCGTGTTTAATTTTCATTATTCATAAAATTTTGAATTAAATTCTGAAAGTAATTTATCACTAAATATTCAGTGCTCCCTCTGCTGTCCCCTTCCTGACCTGGCTGGGGGGGGGGGGGGAGGGGGACTCCCCTGGGACCCCCAACCTCTCCTGACCTGGCCAGGGGTGGCGGTACCCCAGGGACCCTCCCCGTCCTGTCCTGGCTGGGGGCTCACTTTTAAATAAAATTACTAAGTCGTAATGCTTACCAAAACTAGTTGCTCCACCATTGTGCAGACAAAAAATTATGAATGATTATATTTTTGGGATGGAAAAAGGCTAAAATCGATTGCGGAAAAAAGTTAATACTAATTGAGTTTTTCACGATAGGCGTTTCTGTCAGATCTTTACACAGGGAAGAGCAAAAAAAAATCGTCAAAAATTGCCCCCAGTGCCCCCCTGAACTAGGCAGGAGATCTGTTGGGCAGGAAATTTCTGATGTGAGCTTTGTTTCATGCACCACTTCAGGTTGGACTTTGCTCATTTCAAGAATCAATAGAGCATGGCCTTATAAAGGCCATGAAGATTCAGGCTGGCAACTGAATATTGACTTAGCTCAATGGTAGAGCATTGGCCTTAGGATCTGGAGGTCCTGGGTTCAAACCCCACTGAGGGCAATTTTTGACGAATTTTTTTTGCTCTTCCCTGTGTAAAGATCTGTCAGATAATCTGACAGGAACGTCTATCATGAAAAACTCAAATGTATTTTTATTTTACGGAAATTACCCAAATTCAGCGACAGAGTTTTGAAAAATCCCAATTGCTTCCCGTAAAAGTAATCCCTTTGCAGGCTCAGAAAATGGTTTTGATGGACCAGTCATTGGGGTGAAAATGGCTGACGAAAATAAACGAGAATTTACTGAAGAACAACTAGCTGAGGGGAAAAAGGTCATTGGATTGCAATACGGATCAAACAGGGGATCTTCCCAGAAAGGAATGACGCCGTACGGGATGACGCGGAAAATGTGAAGGACATTTCCCATTTAAATCTCCATATATATTTGTATCATTCCGCTCTTTCTGAATGAATATAGCAAGCGCTTCCAGTTCATTTGGAACGCTTCATCATTCATAAACAAAACAAACTGCCATAATGTCGATGTATTGCGATGTTAATTAAGTGTCATTAATTTAGTTTTTATTCTTAATAAATCCCGTTTCATATTCATAAAACAATTTTAAGAGCAAATATTTCAATTGTACAAAAATTTATTCATATACAAAATACCACAATATTCCACTTTTTAGATTTTGTAGTTTTTGTTTTCTGTTGTGTGAAGACTTGTTGTGGCTTCGGGGTTGGTTCTATTTTAAGTTGATAGTCATCGACATAAAATTTAATTGGCACATTTAACACTAACAAACAAGTATCCACTATCCATAAACTTAATTTTGCGGAATGGACATATTAAAATATTTTATGTGTGTAATTCAACAGTTAAAATGAGCAACGTTTTTATGTGGCAAGAAAAATCGTAATTCAACAACATCATACTTTTTAAAGCATTGAAGGTTAAAAAGAATACAGAGAAATTTAAAAAATGGTGGAAGTTCAGAGTTCATAATGTAATTTTCCTTGTCACTGCAGTGATATTATTTGCTGATGGAAATGCACAACCACTTCGCAGTAAATTAGCTACTGTTTTTGAGGGTTTAGCAGGAAATATGGGACAAAGTGCCACCACATTAATTCGACGGAAAATTCTGGATCTGTCACTAACGTTAAAGCCATGTCTGAATATACTACTCACACAGCAATACTTAAAAGTACGTTATTCAGCTTCGTGAAAATACATTCAAGTAAGAGCGCTAGATCTAAGGCTAAACATACAGAATCATAATAGAAAAGATACAGAACAATAAGGAGAAAGTACAAGGTAAATGTCGCACACGTAAATACAATAAGAATTGTACAAAATGCACTCCAACCATTCCATTCAAACCTTGTGTTGTCTATTGTTTAAAATGAGGTATTTATTTTAAAAAATACACTTGTTGAAATGTTGTGAAATTTAGGCAAACGCAAAAACTGAATTTATCCTGGAAGTTCATCAAAACTTGGCGAGATTTTCAATGTCCAGCACTGATTTCTAAATTAGGTATTATTGCACCACGAACAAACGAGATGTTTCGTATATTTACGCTTGAAAACTTCTGAGGCCGTGATATTCCACAACAGTTCCACAAGTGAACGTTGTCATAAAATTAACTCACAAACTCCAAAAACCATGTACACGAAAAAGTTGTGTACCTACTTTCTGACAGTTATAATGTTAAAAATACTCACTTCTAGAATATTTAAATTATGTACAATGAAGAATATTTAAAACACTACAATGAGAAGCACCATCTATATCTTTGTATTAAATATACAAATCTGGATTTGCTAAATTTTTGAAATATCATTTTATCTTCGTCAGAAAAGTTTTATAATCACATTACTTATTCTTGTCATTACTTATTACACATAAGAACAAATTGGCAAAAACATGCAAACGACAATAAATATCTCGAATGTGACCTGTGCACAATACGAAGTATACAAACGAGTAGATGCTATTTTGTACATCACTTCAACTATTTGTAACAATACTTCTCCACAACATAGTGCACAAAATAAAAAGTGAATTTGTCTTGATTCAAACAAAATCTAATATTATAAATGGATGAAACTGAATAATTAAGTACCACATGCTTTGGCCAAACTCTGCAACTTTTCCAGATTCTTTCATGAATGTGGAATCCCCCCAAAAGTATTAAATTTTAAATAGCAGATTCATATATTTTCATATCATTGTTATGAATATATGCACGCTCAAACGAAATAATGAACCGTAGAAGATCCAAAAATGGCAATTGTATAATTTACTTAAAGATAGTAATAACACGATTTTTGTAAAGAGTTCAATGTCTACAGTGAAAAACTTCGTACTTCTCTAAGGCATCTTATTCATTTCATAAACCCTTCGTAATAGCACAACATCTTCACTGTAAAGCACTATGAAGTGTCTGGCACAGATGAATCTCTAAACAGTTAATACCGAACACTGAAACATCTCAGTAAAAAAGTCATTGGCATAAACATTGGAAGTTTAGCAGATATTGTTATGGTCTATTCTTGTATTGATGGCATCATTGTTATAAACTACGCGAGCACACTCTACATACAAATGTAAAAAGCAGCTGGTAAACAATTTAACAATGTATAGTAAATGTATAAATATCCTTCGATGGCAGCAATCGTGATTTAAAAAATCAGTTTATAATCAGCATAGCTTGTGAACAACTTGTTCCTAAATCAGAATACCCAGGTCTGTCAAGAGATAACTCGATCTGTATTGGTACGATGCCTATTCCTTTTGTGTAAGTAGTGATCACACTATTTCTACGATATACTAAATATTTGGCGATGTATTTTCCGATATAGTATGACCACATTTATCTAACTGGTGAACGGCTGTGTGCTAATCTTTCTTTTTTGAAACCAGAGCTTTTCAATTGTAATTCATCTTGTGAAAATGCAGTGTACACACGTGTATAAACAGCCTTCCAAGTATTGTCTCTAGGTTGATCCCGGAACAAGTTGATTCAGTGAAACTAATGTGAATCCACCATGTGCACTTGAACGTTTGCGATGACCGAATGTGGAGAGTCACCGCCACCGATCACCGTCCCGACGTCCGACGGTAAAACTGTCTGTGGCCCGAGCACTGTCGTCTCGGGGATGGTTGCTGTGCGGGTGGTCGGGGACAGACCTCCCATCACGAGCAATTGAGTCTGTGGAGGAGTGGGGCTCCGACTCCGTCGGTTAATGCCCGGAGGAGGGGGTAATGCCCCCGGTTTACTAATTACCGAAGAGTTTGTGGATGACGGACGATACCGGTCACGCCCTATGATCAGGGGCTCGAGGCAAGTCGTACTTGCCTGTTCACTGTCCTCGTGTGGCGTCATGGTGCTGTAGCCATGATCACTTTCACCACCCGTTGGACGGCGGTATGATGTATTCACTCTGTACGGCGATATACTCGCAGGATTGTCAAACGTTGCCAGAACAATATTAGTGTGCCCTGAAAAGAAAGTACATTGTATGACCATCAGAATTTTGCTGTAGTACATGAATTGAGCACTGTGGTAAAGTCAGGATATTCTGGAAGCAAATATAGTGGTCAATTTCTGTTTTATGGAATGCGGCAATTTGGAGAAATTCTTTATTGATATAATAAATATTAGGTCGCTGATTACCAGATGGGCCCGGTTCCTCTGATATTTCATCTTCGTCTGGTTTTCCATCAAAATGGGACATTCTAATGCCTGGCTGTTCAGGCAGGTTACTTATATATTGGTGTGAGTTCCTGTGAACGTGATGTCTGTAACAGTAAACGCCTAAGGCCAAGACTAAGAAGCATCCCATGATTCCACCGGCTACTGGACCAACTGGTGTACTTTTGAAGGTCAATGGTTCCTTCTCTCGGAACGAAGCTAGAAAATCGTAACAAGTATTTTCTAATTGATTTATCCGAGATTAATTTAACAAAAGAAAAATACAATGCCCTATAGCTAGTTAAAAGACCATGGGACGTGTTTTATAAATCTTTAAATTTACTAATACTGACAACCCGAGTAATTTTGGTGAGCAAAATCACGGACTATAGTTTTCTAATATTATGTTGAGTTATCATCCCCCATCTGCGTGTGGAAATAATTCCTACTCTTGCACAAAATGACCAAGTATCCCCAAAACTCCCCGGGACGTCATCGCCTTTATTACAAAGTCTTAAAAGGTAGAAATTGTAATCAAATGGTGTGACATACCCATGATTTCGTCATGATATGGAGTGGACGCTCCAAGGACTCCAGCAAAACAGACTCGCTGTGTGGAGCAGAACGATTTTCCGAGTGGCGTCTTCCCGTCGTTCTCCAGCACGCACCACTCACAGTCCATCACCCCGAGACACTCGCTCTTGGTGCGGCGGTCTGCACATCTTGTTTGCACACACTGCGGCAAAGTGTCACTCAAAGATGATGGGACGTGCACTTCTTTAGGTTCTTCAGGATAACTTTCACAACTTGGATTGCTAAAATACGGGGAGATGTATGTCAGAAAAATGTGGCCCATCATAATGGATTCACAAGGGTCAATTAACTAACATAACTTGCTGTGGAATTCTGGACCAAGCACACCAGATGACCGGCATCCTTCGTGAAACTTCCCACGTACCTATCTTCATCATCCAGCAGGTCCCCGGTACAGTAATTTACCTCCAGCGGACACTCACAAGGACACTCGCACTCGGTCTGCTCCATTCGATGGCAGTTTAAGCACAAACGGTCAATCTGTAAATGTACAAAAGCAGTATAGTGAACAGGATTCAATTAAAATGCATTCTATTTTTCTTAAATGACAACACATCGTTAAATTTCTATTCAGGACTTACCATGCTACAGGGACAGAAGGCTCTCATCATATTGCATGTCTCATTCACCATACCGAAGAACGCATTCGTACCTTTAATGGCCGTCACCTGGTAACGCGAGCAATGCTCACCGTGTACCAAATTAGTCAATACGTCAACGAGAGAGGTGTTGAACTGTAAAACATTACGAAAAATGACCATTTAAGTTCCTAGAATGATAAAGTTTATTGTAGCTCTCTATCAAAATGTCTGGATTTAAGCAAATGGTCTTCGTGAAAGAATACACTAGTTTTCAAAATAAACCTTAATGTAACTCACATGGTAGAACCTCTGTATTTTTCTATCGTTGTAGCTGTTGCATAGTTTCTTTTTGACAAAACCAATGTGGTTCAGTATGTCGTTTGCAACCAGCGGTTCCTTGTGTGTTATGTGCTGTTGTTCAACGGGCCCTCTTCCATTTGGTTCTATTAAACCTGTATGCGAGAGGATAAAAAAGCGTTGCAAATTATTTTCATCAATTTCATCCCATGTCTAAAAATTTGGTTCGAGATACGATCATGTAAGACTCGAGTTCTTTAAGTACAATCAGACACTCGAAACAGATAAACTGCACAGTTACCTTTGTGGGCAATCAGATAACCCCTGTCGTCCATAATAAAGCATCTGATGTTCTCTTTTTCACAGACAGGTATTTGTTCCACAATTAACTTGTAGAAGTACCCAAGAGTCATATCCATACCCATCACAGCTGCAACGCGATCAGAAGGATGGTGAAGTGC
This sequence comes from Haplosyllis leylae, assembly GCA_038406175.1. Lineage (NCBI taxonomy): Eukaryota > Metazoa > Annelida > Polychaeta > Phyllodocida > Syllidae > Haplosyllis > Haplosyllis leylae. The sequence goes on along the minus strand of JBCAUG010161946.1, from coordinate 14,575 downwards.
GTCTCGCCTGTAAAAAGTGTAAATAATTTTTTTTTTTAAGAAACAATCCACTTTCCATGCACGAGTGGTAGTGTAACTGTTCAAGTGAGGCGCAATACTTACTTTCCGTCGTAAATGGTATGGCTAATAGTCACTATGTATCCTGCGCCACCTTTGTCCAAGTAGGGCGCAGTCAGTGTTACTTTGCCCGGGTACTCCAGCGCTCTGCTGTACCAGTCTCTTCTTGTAGGATCGTAATCTTTACTCAGCAGCGTTCCCGGAAATGTCAGCAGAACACCACCCGGTGTTGATACAAACCTGAAAGTAATACTGCATCATTACATTGTGTTCGTTAGACCGGAGTGCGGACACAAATTGATTAAACCATAATACATATATCGTAGCTCGAAAGACCTACCTCCTAATGGTAAAATCCTTCAGACGACTGTACCTGAACCGACGCATCCAGTCATTGTTAATCTTTGATACTACCTTAACCTCTTTCCTTATTTCGTCCTGTAATGAAAGAAAAAGTCATTTTGTAGTTTTTTTCTGAAGTCCTGTTTCCTCTGGGTGGATATGATGGACAAAAATTTCTTCACAATGACACAAGTCATTCAAGTATGTGTCAAGTATAGGCGTTACGTACCCTGATACCAGGATTCGTGATAAAGAAAGTATTATCGTTGAGATATGCCAGGTAGACCTGAACCATTTTCTTCGTTTCTTCTTGACTGAGGTATTCGTAAGGCTTTTTAAAACTGTTGGCAGCTAAAAACAATGCGCTGCTATCTGTAAACAGAATAAAAACACGCAAATGAATAGTTTGAACTGAACAGCGTATTAATATGAAGATTATAAACTGTACTTGAACTGCTACTTTTCTACAAAAGACACATGTTGTTTTCATTTCCTCAAAGGTGTCAACATAGTCACACATTTAATACTTGGAAATAAATTCTTTTTATTTAGGGTTTTATTATTGTTCCTTAAAGGAAACATTTTAAGAATCATAACCTTAACAGTCCAATTTTACTAGTCCGCGTCCCCCATTTTGCTTGGGTTACATGACAAAGTGACCTGACGTCATACGATAATAAGCAAAAAACTTCACACTTACCCATTGTGGCCAACTGTTTCAGATGCATACAAGTCTGATCAGTTGGAAGTAAATCCAAGCGATGATAGACCAAGTTTCCAGCTTTTCCAGCTGGAACTTCTCTGATTTCCTTGTACCGACTGAATCCGTCTTCAACCGTTTTTATGACAACAATAAATGGGGTAGGTACTAGCATCTGAAAAGCAAAGACACGAACCATGTTGCGGTACAAATATTGCAATTCATAATTCAAATCATGGGTATCTATCTTTAATAGGGTGAAGTTTTCATTACTTTAAGTTCAAAACCTTTTGTTGTCATATTTACATGGGCAATTTCTAAGCCAAAGAAAACATCCGTGTCAAGCTCAACAAAAGTAAATACAACACAAGGTTACCTGTTTATTTCTGACTTTCAGCCAGTTGTATGTGATGGTAATATCTGGTGAGAGATCGAACATCTGGCTGGAGGCGGTCGTATTGTCTATATTCCTTGGAACTGTTATCTTCCGCCTTCCTTCGTCCGAACTACAAAATTTGCCAAATGATTTGAGTTAATTTCAGAACATTTTCCCTGAGGTTTTCATAAAGAATACAGAGAATCATTCAGACAAACTTCACACCCCCCCCCCCTTGTGATCACTTAAGTACCTGAGAATAGCATCTCTGATTTCACGGAATTCTGGGTAGTCTTCAAAGTGTGATATGTCAGTGTACATCGGTTGTTTATCCACTAGTGAAGGCCTCTCTAGGTATGGATGCACAACGGTGTACCCTGAAATCACAAAACAGTACATGCACTTCACGCTGTTTCATATGTTTTCAAATTCTATCGGGATTTGTAAAATCAATTAGGCACTAGGGTCTACCATCTTGAAAATGCGGAGCTCAAAATGACACCTCTACAGAATAAAACTTTTTTAGTGAGGTTCCTGTGGTTAACTACAAAGTTATCAAATCTTCACCTCTGTAGTCGATGAGGAAAGCGTATGTGTTCTTGTCTGGAGAATTGAAGTATGTCACTCCTTCCACCAAATCAGCAGCGTGGATATCCAAACCCACAAGACCAAGTAATTTTCCATCGTAAAAACACGGCCACGTTACTGATATTACTAAACCTAAAATCGAAAGGTCCTGAACATTATACAAATACGTTTTTCCACATGTGTAATAAACAGCCACAATTAATCTCTTTTCATTTCTTCTCAGCACTTCTTAGAGGATAAAATAGTTTTCATCATTTTTGGTAGGAGTACGGGTTTTCATCCTTGAAGAAATTCTCGCACACACACGTTGACAATTTATGCAAAATAGAACAACGTGTTGTAAATTGTGAACGTACCTGTGCTGATTTCATCTTTGGTCGGAAGTGTCACCGATGGCTGGTTCGGTGTTGTGAAGTTAAAGGATCGGTAGAAATTACCAACTGTGCTGGCTAAATCCCCGGTCTTGTTGATAACAAGAAAGACACCCTTCTGAAAGTGAAAATATTATTCAGTTACATGTAGATAACCTATAGCTTGGAACATAATTGTTTCGAAATTTTGAGAACAGATAGAGAAGTATTGGTTTCTCAAGTCCTGAATCGAGTGTTGAGGGGAGGGGCTGTCTATTCCATGATAAAATAGGAAGAGGTGTAAAGTCCCTATCCCATGATGGAATGGGACTGTGAGGGGGGTCTCTATCCCTAACATAATTATCCTGTGGACAGACGGACACGACTGAAAAGATTACCTAATCGCAAACTATGTACACGGGCAGTAATAATCAAGCGGTTATGGTTTATTCACATACACAGAGACAGATACGGGTTCTGATTTCTATCCCTTTATGGCTACAGTTGTACCGTAAACAAATTTACACTATACACGAAAGAGGATAGATCCCCGTTCTTAAATGGCTAATCTATCCATTTTTGGGAAAGGGCCCAGTCCCCTAACAGGGATATGATTCCGTTTCCGTACTGATGAATCAGCCATTAAAAATAGAATAAAATAGTTAATCATTCTACTTAATGACAACCACGAAAATGTACTTACCGGTGGAGGAGTAGCATAAAGAGAAGTGACCATGTATTTCGTGAAGTTTTGAAGAGCTATGTCCTGCATAAAACTCTTCTCGAAGATGGGCGGTTTGCCATCTGCAAAGAAATTCACAAATGTACAAAATATCAACAACAAACTTCGACATTATGTGTCACAAATGTTAGTCGTCACAGACATAGTAGTTAATGGCTGATAAAGTATGGGTAGGTGTCTTATTAATCTCTAAACAAATGAGATGCGTCTAACTAAAATAAAACCGGTGTCACTATTGCACAGATATTAAATGGGATATTTTACACCGTTATTCACTTTCAGAAAAACAAGTTACAAGAACTTGCCAGAAACAGATAACATATTGTTACCGACATGGTAGTTTCTGTGTAAATGTAACTACCAATTACACAGTAGCTTGCACATTATATGAAAGCTTTACGTACCATCTACTACTGCGTATGTATTGATGATAACTCTATTTTGTAGCAGTTCGTTTTCTGAAGCTATGGTGCTCATCACCCGTTTAGCTTCAATCAGTGAGTTCAGCAGACCACGACTTATGTATATTATCATAGCTGAAAATGAAAAAAATCTCAATTACCAAGCACATAAAAAATTCGGTCCTTTCACGAAAGAGTGATAGAAGATAAACGTAACGTCTTGTAATTTGTTACATCTCCCACTTACATTCATGGAAGAATTTTGCTTTAGAACAACTTTCGCTGTTATGTTTTTTCACACTCTCGTACTTGTAATGTGCCAATGTTGGCTGCAGATTTACAGGACTTGCTTCCGTCATGAACTTTTCATGTCGTAGTAACCGTTAGGGCCAAAAGTCAAGCCACAAGAAGCTTCACATGCAGACTTTTTCCCCACATTTACATCACTTGCACAATTGAATTCACCTCTGTGGTTGAATTATTTCTTAACTTTTTACTGTTTAACTTTGCATGCGTCATGCAATTTGACTGCCAGACTTTTTTGAACTTTGGCACCACATAATTATGAAGGGTCATCAAAAATATGTAAGAAACAATCATAAAGATATGCCTGGTGGTTACGCGCATCTGAAAAATGAATTCACTGAGCTTTTCACGCAAGTAACTTTGGGAACAGATTTTGTCCGCATTTCATATTAATGAAGGCCAGAGAAAGATGTCCCATACCTTCATAATCTTTATCCTCTTCTTCTTCAAGATTTTCGACCAAGGATTTGTACAGAATGTTGAATGCCTTGGAAAAGCCGTGGGAATGATCAGTAGCGGCTGCAAAAAAATTTTTTTTTAAAAATTAAAATAAATGAATAAAATAGATGAAATGCACAGATTGTGAAATACAAAATTAACAAGAAAAGCTCCCATTTGGTTAAGGTTTTGCAAACACATCACATCAATTTGTCAAGCAACTCACTTGTTTGTTTCTGTAACTGCTCAATGAAGTGTAAAAATTCCATCTTTGCTTCATCAGTGAAAGGCACCAGATTCTTTCTGAGACATTTATCTACTCTTGGATACGACACTACGGACGATAAACCTATTACCGACACCTAAAAAGAACAATAATGCTTATATTTCACAATGTCTGAAAGAAAAATAAAACAAATATTTCTTGTACATATCGTATATAAGTTTCATTTATTTTTAGGACTACAATTAAGTTTTTCAAGAGACACCCACCCTGTCTGTGTCCGCTAGTGACAACAAGATGTGTTTTGCAACGGCTTTGGCCGTATACAGTTGGTTGTCACTGAGTGAGTTACCGTGGTCAATCATGATCACGATGTTCTTCCTCTGTGGAGCAAACGTGGAGACCATAACTTTCCTGAAATTACAAAACTTGTACGTTACTCTGGTGCACAAAAAATGCACATTAGACAGAAATTTAACGTATGTTAAATTGATTTGCAAATTAAATAGTTCACATGTTATTGTGCGTGCCACATTGGTGAGCAAGGAAAATGTACAAAATGCCTCGTTTCGTAATGTCAAGTCTACAGGTAGCTTCAAGTCTCTTACCTGTGTCTCTGATCCTGCAAATTCCTGCAGTTGCTGTAGGGGAGATTCTGAAAGTTGTGTGCTGGGAATTCATTTTGAACACCATGAGTGGAGATGAAATACTGCCACTTGATACTGGGGATGTACTGAATATTGTGCTGAAATACTGATACAAACAAGATGGGGAAATTAATGGTCAATCAGATTTCCACTTTTTGCATGTAAAAAGCTTCGAGAAAACCAATTGCTTTATGAATTAAATACGATCAAACGGATATGCGAGTCATTTTACAAACTGCTACATTGAGTAGATATTCACCAACTTCTTTTTTCTCGCTTTCAACTTTTAGCATTTTTACAGATTCCAAATTTGTTTTCAATATTACATGGATGCCAACATGGTCTTCAGAAACGGAGGAGCATTTAGCATCGCATTGGTAAATTTTATTATTCATTTAATCTTGTAAAATTTCTCAAAAACAAATGGCGGATTGTACTGTAGTAACTAAAGGAACATAACACTTTTAAAACTTAGTTGCAAACTGAATGAAAACTTTGAAGAAAAGAATTTTCAAAGGTAACCGAACTGTAGCTGTTATATCCTCAAATTTCTTATCAAAGTCTTTTGCCATAAAGATATGATCAGAGTGCCCAAATTATCTTGTATACATAGTACTTTAAACCATTAAGTTCTGCACCAGTCAAATCAGTTCACTCTACCTCTCACTTATTCATAATGTTCATTTCTCCTCGAAATAGTTCAGTATGGAGAATGTCCCCTGTGTGGCCCTTAAGTGGCTTCATTCACACTGACAAGTATTTGAAACCTCTCACTGCATGCTGATCTAAAAACGGTAATGCACATTTGATGTTTACAATCAAGATACACTGTATCTTGAAACGTATTACATATGTGCATAAGAGTTTAAATTTCCTGCAAACATTTACGCGAATTTAGTGACCAGTCCACAACACGGTACGGGGAATCCCACTTCTTGTTTGCTTCTTGACAAAAACTCGATTTTATGGTCAAGCTTGCACTGTTCTTTGCTAATGTTTGACCACAAATATTGCATTTGGCCCAAATTATAAACGTTTATTTGCGAAGCGAACTTATGCTGTTGTATCAGCAAACACATCTGAAAGTGTGTACAGAAGGCTAAATTAATTTGCGTGCTTTGGTGACTTGTGGGTTACAACTTCCAAACTTATGGGAGTTATCGACGATTGCATACATTGTATATTTTTCATACTTTACATTGTTCCCTTTACTAGCTTCGCTTTCACTTTGGGTTGCTTTCACCGAAACATCGTTGCAAAGGAATGTAGATTTTTTCAATTAAAATAATTACAGTTAGGAAAAGGGAAACGGTAGTACCTTCTGTGATGTTTCTTCCTGGATTGAACGCACCAAAGTGAATACTGGTAGGTATCAGATCGCAGCTGTACTGCTTAGAGATGTACGTGTTGTACTCGTCGTCCCACCTGTAATGATATAATGAGAGTCAATATTAATGCGCATACCTCAGTTATACTAAATGATTCTGTTGTCTTCATTTTTACGAGTGGAAAACAAAGGGAAGCCACGTTGTCATTTTTTTCCCCAAGAATTTCGTCTACTAACCAAAAGGATCACTTGTATGTTTGACGGGGCCACTTAATCTGACAAGGTACATTTTTAAAGATTCGTAACGTTTACGATTTAATTTATTTAGGAGCAGGTAGTTTTCTCGGAGAGTAAGGGGAATTTCTTCCACCTCAGTATATTTTTGTTTTTGTTGAATTCTGTAGAGGTTGAAAGCACCACCTGCATTACGACCTTTCCAATTTGCTGACCTGAGCGGCCCGTCACATGTACACCTCAAGGCTAAGCACAAAGAGGAACTTGAGCCAACAACAATACGGGACTACTCTCATATTAAAAAAAAATAAATCCGTCAAGAAATGGCCTTAAGCAAAAATCTCTGTCTATATCGTCACTCAACAAACATTTATTCCTCACAAGCGAAGAGCCTTTCTTTGTCAGAATACATGGACTACGGAGGAGCATTGTGATGTGACATGTAACACCTTCAGGCTAAAAATTCCGGTTAACAGCCGAATCGTACAGTTACAAATCTAAATATTACATCTGAATCAAGCTAGTCAATTATTACGTGGTATAGCGATCTCGAATGCTACAAAGAATTCACGAAGGAAGCACTACAACTTAAAATAATTGTAAGATAATTGTTTGAAGGAAATTTATGACATTCTTGTTTCACTATTTATTTTCTTTTGGAAACAATTTCGAAACTTTACACAAAGTAAAGTCTGAATGATTTACAGTGGGATGAATAAATAATTATGCGAAGACCATTCACTGGTGCTATTTACTTTCAATGAAACGTCACAATTTTCTAAGCACTGTACAGCTCGGTTGGTAACCGTGCATTACTTTGACTGAAGCGATTTGTTCACATAGACCGCAGTGGATAAGCAAGTCTGCGTGTGACATGTTTCTGCCTTCAGGCTTCGGGTCCTCAGACTCCGTGCGCTTTTATTCTATCGATTTTAACGCTTGCAGGTTCTATCACCTTTTTCAATAAAATCTGAGAATTTTACAGCCCGTAATTTTCAATTATATCACTACATTATCCATAACTATCTTGTGCTTCAGGCATCTGTATTGTGACATACAAAAAGTACTAGATTGAATTTAATTTTTCGAGTGTACTTTACTGGGTTTCAGGGTTGTTAGTACACAAGATTCATTTTGTTATCGTATTTCAAATTGAACATTTTATTCTTTATGATAAATTGCATCTATAAAGATACGACGGAGTACATTCACTAATGTGTCCACAAGCATCAGAAACTTTCTACACTGCATACGGTACATGTTGATGATTTATTCTCCATGTTTGCCAACTGCTGGAATACCTGCACAGCAGATGATTTTTTCAACACGTGGCTATTTGGCAAAAATACCCTACTACCACTATGTCTAATTTACCTATCTTGGGGACACCATGTAAGAATTACGGCTTCGTTGAAATTATGTATACATTTAACAGGCAGAAAATATTCGGCCATATTATTCAACAAGACATCAAATAGTCAAATCTGCCTTACCTGAGATCGTTATTAGTTAGTGTACAGCAGTCTTGCCGCGCCATGAGAGGCATACGTAGGTGGAACTGGTAGTAATTTTCCACAGTCAACTTGTTCGTTTTTAAGACCCTCAAATATCGATCTAACTTGGTCCATAGCTGCTCCACTAACTGTAAATAAAAACATTTTATTTGATTATGTAAGATCAAGGAGCCTATTTTTATTGACTGAACAAAAGAAGGAATGATAGTTTTCCATGCAAAACTCCTGACAATTTGGAAATTTTCTAACTTTTTGTTTTAAATGTACTATCTCAATTTCCGAAAAAGCAAACCAAGAATGCTTCGTGTGTTGGGATATACCATTTTATGGTGGGCCAAGAAATTAAAGTTGCTCAGACTCATCTGAAACACATGTCATTAGTGTCTGCGAATCTTTGAGATCTGATGAAAATTTTCAACCCCAACTTTGGCAGGCATGTTCTTACACTTTTCCTTGCGATATACCATGGGTTGCGAATGCAAATACGTTGGGCTTGATGAGTAGAAACAGAATCAACCTGGAAGACATCTCAGTGCAAAAAATTTGGAGACCTGATTTTGGTGAAATTTGGGGGTGGGGGGGGGATCAGCTGTTCATTTTTACCTGACACAACTCTGAGCGGTCAGACTAAAAATGTTATCTGAGATTGCTCTAACGTCTCTTAATCAAGTACCTACCCCTCTGAGTTGTCCATCAAGGTCCGGTCTTACTTCAGCGTACACCAGTGAGTCAAATGTAGTCTGCAAAAACAAAAATCAATAAAATAATCACGAAAATTCTTTTACTAGTTCAACTGGCACTGTGTAAAAATTGGCACTGTGTAAAAATTAGCACTGCTACGATTTAAGGAGCAAAGATTTTTTACATTACGCACAATTTGGTATGAATCAATAACTTGTAATACGATCATCTGAAACCTACAGTGTAAACCGCAAATTTGCCTCAACATTATAAACAACAGGTTGGCACAATGCTTTCTCAAATAAAATAAAATTAATGTATTAACGCCGCATCCCAAAAAGTTGCGTAAGGTTTTTGGTGAGCAAAAAAAATTACCATTAAAGAATACGAAATGGGAGATAAAAATCTCGATGAATTGTTAACATGATCTCAACTACGCTGCATACGGCCTCAACAACCACTCCTCTACGATAGAGAAAATCATGTCAACATCAAGGCCTTTGCAAATTTAGCCATCAAATTGCTGTCAGATCAAAGTAGCCATGTACGGTGGATTTTCTGCGTGGTTTGGCTGAAGGCAGGGAAGAATATAATTGAATTGGACGGAGCTTCATCAAAGCATCTGGTTTCATATTTCGATGCGAAAGGCTTTATTCCTTACACACAGATTTGTCATCATGACTAAATATGGGGTGTGCTGGTGGCAACTGTTTCCATTCTTACCGTACGCGAGTATTTCTGAGTTATTCCAAATATTGGTTGCATGTTTCAGTCACTTTCCTCGAGTGTGACACTGTCCCATATTCCACTGTTCACGACTTTCTTGGAACATTTTTGTGGCGCGACTTTGTTGGAACATTTTACCAAAAGACATTGATGAAGATATTACAAGTGCCGGATTGGCAACCTTCACGTTAGTAAAGGCTTGTTCACACGTAAATGTGAACAACACAATATCGGTCCGAATTTCATTGACGAGCTCGTTATCGTTATCGGCACATATGAACAAGTCTTAAGGTCAAGGACGACTACTGTTCTATAAAGCTATAAGCCGTTGCCGTTGTACGACAACAAATACCATCCAAACGCCAGATTTAATTTGGGCACCTTAAGATTACGGCATTATGTGGTTGCAAAAGTCTCGCTGTTGTGTTCTTGGCTTTTGGTTAAATCTAATTGCTAATTCTATTCTAATCATCCAGTTCAGGATTTTTATGAAATTTTGAAGGATGCTAGAACTCGGGAAAATGAAAAGTGAATGATTTCAAATCTACATAAAGCATGGACAGCAACATGAAATTCAACAGGGCTGTCATTGTGCCTCCTTACAAAATGACATGGACGTCTTGGCAAACATTGCAGCCAACGTCTCACTGCTATCGATTTCAAATCAAATATTCCCCTCTACGGTAACCTAACCCTGACCATATTTGACTTGAACATGCTACAAGCCTCTCAACTAGGTCACTGGGTTCGGAGGGACTTTGAAGTAGGGAAAGATGATGCATGCGGGGAGAGACTATTGTTCGCAAGATACCTTAGTCATCTGTTAAAACCTTCAATTAGAGTCGCCTGTTCGAAGTAATGGCTTAACACTGGCTTTCTTTGCATCAGTGCAATAATATTTTACAAGTTTGGGGTGACAACCTGCAATTTTCATGACGATTCGACGAATGGCACTATGCTCAGTTCTTATTTAGGAAGTCCGTGAAATAAAAGGCACAAAAGTAATCCCACCATCCGAAAAGAATTGTTGAACAGATTTGAAACTCATTACTTTCAATCGGAGAAATTGAATTATCATTAATTCCTAACAATAAAAGCATTAGAGCGGTTCGTAGGCAATACAATGAGAAAGCTTTGTTTCTGCAAATTACATTCTATCAACCCCTATTACATGTAAATGCAGAAAAGTAATATTGATGGCAATTTTCACAATTGATTACAAATTGGAAAGTTTCACTGTCCAACTTCACGACACAAAACGTTATAGATTGTACACTTTGAAGACAATGGGCACTACAATATCATGTTAATGAATAATACTTGTAATATAAATATTTCAAGCCATATCCCCTATTGTGGATATTTATTCTGACATTGTTCATGAAGGCTTCTGCTCCATCAGCTATTAGTGCATTATTATTGACTCGCAGCCATACCTCACACCGTGCAGACAAAATAGGGATTGCGACGATCACCGACCAAATCCAAACGGCAAGCAACCAATCCAAAAGAACGAGGAAAATAAAACTGAAATGCAACCATCCCGATTTTTATTTAAGCATTTTGAAATTGTTGGTATTGACAACTTTGCCTTCGCACGACATTATTCTTCAAACAGTATGAGGTTCTAATTAGACACTCAAGATAATATCTTTCTCTGGGAATTTGCGTGACTAGTGCAGCTAGTTATCTTGGTGGATGGGGGTCGCTGTTCATTGAGCAACGTGCGGAATCTTTAACTGATCAGGGCGGATGGTCGAATATTGCAAAGACTCGATTTTTTGAACGTCGGTTCCATCCCCTAATGAAAAGCATCCACTACCTTTGCAATTTCACAATAGCAAGATTTAGCAGTTAAAGTATTTTCTGACTCAGTGAGCAACAAATGCAGAGGAAATCAATTACAGCTGCCATTCTGTTCGTGCGGGTATTTATCGACGGCCTCCCTGTAACTAAATAGCTGTATTACCGGAGGATACATTCACTTTTTAGAAACCAATTTAAAATTTACACATGACAAAATTCTATCCTCTTAAACATGTATATTTTTGCAGAAATTAGAACTCTCTTAGTGTAATTCAGCAATTGCAACCCGAAAGGGAGCTTCAGGTAAGGTGCTCATTGATACAGACTTGCACAAATAACTTGGGGTGACAAGTATAGTCATTTACGTCTACTTTTCATGAAAGGATTAGGAAATTATAAAAAAAAATCTTGCTGCTTACTTTTGTCTATTCATCAGAAATAAATTTCTGAATATCTCCCTAAATTTCTGAATATCTCCCTTCACTTAAATTGGTGCACAACAAACAATAAACGGTCGAAAACTGTTAAAGAAAATGTTGTAAATTGCTAAAAATTAAAAGCTTGATTCAGATTTCAAGCGAAAACGACATACATGTAATTTCTTTTCTCACTGGGCACTTCCAAACTCTAGAAAGCTGTGACTGATCGCATATTCTACTGCGTGCAAAAATGAAATCTTGGTCTAAACTGACAGATTGAGACTTCCATTCCAGAATTTACATACCAGTCCAATGTGAGGTACTCTTTTTATTACTTGGTGGACATATCTTACACCCGGCACAAATACCTGTACCAATTTTACACATATCATATGATTATACTTGTTGGCAGTGACGGTTCACGTTGATGATTATGTAACATCCATCGTTTATTATCTGTACACTATGGAAATGGTTGTTAAGCTGACCAGTGAGTGTCTGCAAAATCCATGTAATAGGGAGCAGGGAAGTTGACTTTGATAAAAAACAACTCCTCATTCTTCAGTTCAGATACAATCAATAGATTCTACACATACATGGTGTTGTAGCCACATTTTCAACTTACCTGCATAGACAGAACTCCCATTTCAGTATTACTCAAATCTCTTAGTTTATCTCTGAGAGTATCAGCTTCTTGCAGGATGTTTACTCCACCCATCATTTGTGGATTGAAAGTTTCTTGAGTCCTGTCAAAATGATGCAAAGCATCTTGTCCTTCTTTGGCATTCTGAGGCAACAATTTCGGGTTGTTGAACAATACAGTTCCTTGATTAAATGCTTTTTTCGTATCTGTACCATCACTAGTATCATCTGTAGGACTTGACTCTGTTTCTGGGTTGTCCAAGCAAGTCACAAGGCACAAGAATAACATGAAAACAGTCAATTTCTGCAGTGAAAAAGTCACCCGCGCCATCTTGAAAAAAGGTGCCAAAATGTACGCCTGGTTTAGAGCAACACTGCTGTCAATACAAATGTGCAAGTCCTCCAAACTACATTTTTGTCCAATCCTTCTTTCATAACATCCTGATATATTCCCTTATTACGTATTGATTTCTCTCCAAAGGGGAATAAAACCAAAAAATAGAAAGCCCATTATCCCTCTCCTCTGTTGCCTCAATATACACAGAGCTAGTGTACGGCTTTCTTACAGTTTCTAATTTTTTGTGGTTTAAAATAAAATTGTGTAAAATTAAGTTACTAACATTAAATATAATTAAAGTCATTATAAGAAACATATGGATGTAATTTATAAGTATATTAATTAAATTCACAAAAATTACTAAATTAGAAATCTTTACAATTTGCAGATGTCACTACTATAGCGATAAGAAAATTCCCGCCTAGCTTCTCTTCTGTTTCAGCACCAGGAACCCCAATTTCAGTCCCCAATGATTAGCAAATATTTCAAGTGATGGTACTTGTTGACGATGACCGTCACGGTGATGGTTATGTAACACCCATTGTTTACTGTTTACAAATTATGCAAATAACTGTTGAATTGACCAATCAGTCCCTGTCAAATCTATGCAGTGGGCGTAAACTTTGACAAAAGAAACTCCTGATTGATAGAACTTAAATCTTAGGTGCACTTGTAATGTAAACAAACAATGGGTGTTACATAACCATTGCCATAAGGGTTACCGTCAAGAAGTACCATCAGTCTTTTCTGTGATATAAATGTACTCGAAATTGGGACGAAAAATCTTGTCCATGTTCAAACCGGAGCTGCAACCAGATTGCCAGCCCAGTTCCAATGAACATCCAGCTGACAACTGAAGTTAGTGACCCATTTCCAAGGACAAAATATTTGGTATATCTGTTGTTTTTAAAATTTCAGATCCAGACTGAACACGACATAGCAAGTTGAGTCCTCACCACAAATCTTAAGAAACTCGGTATTGCCTGAAGGCTCTTAACCTTTTCTAATTGGTATTTCTTTCCATATAATATAAGACCTGCCTGGTAAAACTACCAAAATCACACAAAAAGCTGCCAAAATCACACAAGAAGTAGGGGAAAAGCACGAAGGTACCCGAGATCGTCCATAATTGGAACCTTACTTGTAAGGAAGCTAAAGGCTGCTTGAAAGAAAAATTGAGTTTGAAGAAATCAGTGGTCCACATCAAGGTCTAGGTTCTAGAAAAAATGTGAGATAAACTGCCTTCCAGGTTAGAAGGGTGTTACTTGTTGATGGTGACCATCAGGATGATGGTTATGTAACACCCAATGTTTGTAAACATTAAAATGAGCAAACAGGATTTTGGTTCTACCTATCAGGGGTTTCCCTGCCAAAGTCCACACCCATTACATAGATTTTACAGAGACTGATTGGTCAGCTCAATAATAATTTGCATAATTTACAAACAATAAACAATGGGTGTTACATAACCACTACCGTGATGGTCACCGTCAACAAGTACCATCAAGTGTTGCAAATTCTGTGGGGTGTTGTCAGATCCTATTCACAAATGTATAAATATGCATTTATTTTTTGTAAATAAATTGAATATTTTCAAAGATACTTTTGCTTCTGGTCCAGACTAAAATACCTGTGCCTCAGGTTAAGGTGGCTAGATTCATTTGATTGCCACAAAGTGGTTTTTGCAACATTCACTGTACTTGCAGTGGCATTTGCCAT
>JBCAUG010161835.1:0-20218 GCA_038406175.1 Haplosyllis leylae | reverse complement strand
TACCTGTGAAAACATTGTCTTTCTCATTCCCCCGGAATGCGGGAGATAATGATGCTTGGTGCTTTTGTGTTGATTATTTTACCCCTTAGATATGCAATTAGCTATTTTCTCGGCGAAGGAAATGATTCACAAGAGGCCACATCAGTCCTTTCGTAAACAGTTGTTTTCTTAGCCTAGAGTGCTGTGAAAACTGAAGGTAGGTTTTTTTTTGCAGTGTACGAAAGTAATTCACGAAAGATCATTGGAAGTTGGCTTCTCACCATAATAAAGATTTACATCATGTCTACCCATGAGCTCGAAGGCATAAATTATTTATCTAAAGATCTGCTAAGTGAATCATTACAAAATAAGGTAAATGTGGCTTGTGTCCAAAACAGGTTCTTCAAAATTAATACCTTGACGGTATTGGTGTATGTATAATAGATCCGCAACAAAGTTCCTTGTGAAGTCAAATTAATGAGTAATAAGGCAACAAAGTCATATTTATGTCGTAGAGCATACTACCATGTTAGTTTCATAATCTTTACAAAAAAAAAGCCTTTGAAGGCTTTGTAACGGAAGAGGCATTGCCAGTGTTTACAACATCTGAAATTGCTTGCAATTTTGGTTGATTTATTTGCACAGTTTTACGTTAGCGGCATCTCATAGGGCTTGGTGAACTTTTTCGAATTATAGGGCATCATAACAAGATTATTTCAGGTTGCAGATTTTTGTGTTTAAAACATCACGATATCAGTATTCAGATGAATGTTAATTTACAACAGATTCCTCACCACTGACAATACTAGTGTCTCTGGATGACGCGGTGAAAAGAGAACAGGGTTGGGGTACCCTCCCCCCCCCCCCGGGCCAGGACAGAGGTACCTTCCTCCCCGTCACTCCCCCCAGCCAGGACAGGGATACCCTCCCTCCCTCCCCACTGCACAGGACTAGGACGGTTGTGTGGCGCGGGCGGTATGCCTCTTGCGTTCAAACAGGAGGACTTTCTTGTTGTCTATTCTTAATTGTCAAAGTTATTACAATCCCTATGAACTTGAATCGCGTTCAAGAATTCAATTCTGAATTTTCAGTTTTTGAAAAGTGGAATTTTTAACCTGTACCTCCACAGAGAACAACGATACAGTCAACCATTTTTCATTTCCGCAACTCCCCCAATTTTACACTTCAACACGTCAACCTAAGTAAGGCTGATGTGTCGGAATTTAAAACGCATGTTCAGAATTATTTCCTCATTTTTACCGACCACGTACTTAGTGCGAGGGAAGGTAACGTCTTCACGGGTGGTGCTGTCACTCTGTTCAGGAGGGGAGTTGTGGACCTAAACCCCCCCCCCCCCAGACCATGAGCCACTTGACCTGCCCCGACCATGGACCACAATGAGACAATGAGCCACCTGACCCAACAACCCTATGACCTGACCTGACGCCACCTCACCCCCAGATCATGATCATTGGGATGGGTTGGCATGATTAGTATGGCTCGTAATGTTTATGCGAAGTCTTTCTTGTCTCAATCTTGATTGCGTACAGGCATTCTGGATATGAGGACGTTAATTTGACCAATTCTGCCTCATTTCACCCAGTTTCAATTGCGTTCTCAATGCCCCTGGTCTTGCTAGTATATTAATCTTTTTGTGTGTTGATATATTTCTCATGTTCTATGAAATACATGAATACTAATACATACTGTACATATATATCTACTATCATATTCTTGTCGTTTCTTTGTAGAGTTATACAGCAGCAACATGCGGAGGAAATGGAAAAAATGCGTGAGGGCCATGAACAAGAGACTACCGACCACAAGAACAAGTCAGAGTCGATAATAAGTGCGTGGCCTATTTCAATCCTTTGCTACTTTTCCAACTACCGACAAATAGACTGTGAATGCACAACCCCAAGATAGCAGTCTTAGTTTCGGTGCAGCAATTGGTCACAGTCATCAAACCCTTATTATGGCTGATCAATTTTGTTCTTCTTTATTTTCTTTCATCCTTTTGAGGCTCACCTTGGGTTGTACTTGTTTTCTAGACTCACTTGGAATAATCTTTCAGAAGAAGAGACCCGTTTTGATATTTCAAACTCAAATCTTAAGAGCGGGGCTACATATCTGGTCACAAAGATGTCCGTACATTAATATGATTACTTCATGGTTGCTTGCTTGTGGCCACTTACAAATGTTTCCGATTTAAAAAATTTCATAGCCAAAATGTGCTTCAGGACATTCTGAGAAGTTTTAATTTTTGAAAACCCTATCCCCACCATCCCCCACTTCCCTGGATTTCACTGGATTTGGATTCTGTCTGGCTATCTATTTAGCTATTTATCTATCTAGCCAGCTAAACCATAGAATCAGATAGGGCACTACACAATGCTCGTAAGCATTCTTGTTTTTACAATATATTAATGGTCACTTTAATTACCCTTTCAGCACAATTACGCGGAGATTTGGAGTTTTACCAGGGTGCTTTTGAATCGTACAAGAGCCAGCTGCAGCAAGAAATAGAGGACAAATGGAAGAAGAAGGAAGATGAGTTAGGGAAGCAACATCAGGAAGAAATGCAGAAAAAGATACACGAAGTTCGTGAGTAAAATTTAAATTTAATTTCAACCGAGAAAATTAGATGAATAGCAAAAGAAAAATATTTTGGAAAACCTTTATTGCTGGCTCGTTAGAGTCAGCTTATTGATTATAAAGGGGGGCACATAGTTTTCTGGGAAATGGTGGAGATGAGCCTTTGGGAGTTTTATGATAATTAGGCCTATTTTAAGCTGCAATCATTGGTGGGAATTTGTTTACACGAGAATGTTGTCATGACGTCACTTACGTGCCAGCAATTGGGTTGACGACACAACGTCATTTATTTTAATTTTAAATATCTTTTTGGACAAATCCATTGCATTGTCAAATAGGTGGTACTCATAATTTGGATTTTCCCTAAATTGCTGACAACTTGGAAAGTATGGACATCTGGTACGTCAGCACTAACTTGCTACTTGTAAAAAAGTACTTAAATAGAAGTTTTCTTCATTTTACCCTTTAGGAACTCGCATTGTAACAGAAAAGAATTCAGAGAGAACTGAATTGCAACGTGAGCATCAAAGAGACATTCAGAACCTGAAGAAGGAACACAAACGAGAAATGGATGTAAGTCAACTCTATTCTTACTTCCTGATTACAGTGACATGATCGACAGGAATGCCGTAACTGACTCGAGAAACAAATGTTTGGCTTTTGGGATAGATACAAACTAAGAAACCAAGTCCATCACTTTCAAATTGTTCCTCAGACCATCTTTTAAGGACATTTTTTAGTCTTTGGGGAAATGTTCTTTTATTACAAATCTAGGATACAATCTAGATCACTATATGTGACATTATCCAGACACTTATCTAGATTGCGTCCTAGATAATGATGCAGATCACTTTCTAGAACGCAATCTAGGAACTGGTAATCATTCTTGTTATTTGCCTTTTCAGAGTTTAACCCGCAGATTTTCCAGCGCAGCTGCTGATCATGAGAATCTGAAGCAAACAGAAGCAAGACTTAAGGTGAAGATGCTTACAAATGCTATTTGTTTACACAAAATATTATTATGTGTAACCTGACCGTACATCAGAACCAGTCCTCCAGAATATGTTTCCACTTGTAGGACTGCGAGGAGGAGTTAGGTGAATTGCGCACAACCTATGACAGCGTGTGTCAACAACTCGCTGACGTAACACGGGATCTCACTGATAGTGTATGTTTATGGAACAGCCTCTAAATGAATTTTGAGACATATTTTTTTACATGTTGCTGAGTTACCAGTGGCGGCTCTAAGGGGGGGGGGGTCCCTGGGTCCAAATTCTTTAATTTTCAAGCAGTTTTCGGAAAAAAATGGCCAAATATAATGTATCATAGGTGGGTGCCCCTACGTTGGGGGTTGACGCCCCCCGTCTGCGAAATCCTGGATCCGCCACTGGTGACTGAGACCATTGCCAACATTAATATTACATCCTTTGTTTATGAGAACACAACAAGAATTTTGACTTGGTGGGGACAATGTTTGAGAGGGCGGGGAGTGGGATCAGGAATAAATAATTTTATGAGAAAATTGTGTCTGAAAAATAATTTTAATTTGCAGAAAGTACGATTGATCAGTTATGAGCAACATTTCCAAGACAAAGTGGATGAAGTGGACAATAAATATAAAGCACAAATAGATGATCTCATGGTGCAGAATGCTGAACTCAGGTACATCTGTAATGGCACGTTCACAATGCACGGACAGGGACCAGGAGTGGGAGCGGGAATGGGACCCCGGAACAATGGGTTACTATACATACCATGCAGAACTGTTCACACTGTACCAGGACCAGGAACGAGACCAGACCCATTGTTTCCTATTGTGCCAATCCCGTTCCCTGTACCTGTCCCATTCTCGTTCCCGTGCAGTGTAAATATGTCATAATTGTAATCAATCACTCCAACACCAACAGTTCATTTCTTTCCAATTAGTAACAGTATTCCACACTATGACCATTGGAATTTGACGTCTGTGAAAAGTATTTCTAAATGTAACTGTTTGATTTTCTCGTTTCATCGTAACTTAGTGACAAGAATTTTATGATGACTTCAAATGTAAATTTATTACCAAATGAATTTTGTAGACGGTTGTATATGAAGAAATGTGGAGAATTATACACTGAGAAAAGTATTTCAGAAGAAGTTCAAACTCAAAGGCTAGACAGCGCCAAGAAAGCTATGAAGGTAAGCAGCTGAGTTCACAATTTACAGAGCTGAAGAACATTTTCAGATCCATTTGTAGTCTTCACCTGTCTCCAAAAATCTGCGCCAAACATTTGAACTTTTTGGTGCTTGATGCAAACGTATTCAAGCCTTGTTCACACGTACCGACACAGACACCCATATTTGGACCGATAAAGTTTAGCATTGTGCTAATGGATCAGAACAAAATTCGGGCTAAATGGGTTGGTTCCACAGCCATTTATCCTGAATTTCAGTCCGATTTAAGAAATTGTTTACACCTCTATTGGTGCCATGACGGGCTGAATTTCGGTCCAACTTCCGGTGTCGTTACGTGTGAACAAGGCCTGATGACAAATGTTTTAAGTTGTTCTCGTTTCACCAGAAATCCGAGATCCCCAAACCAATGCTTTCAAGTACAATTTTAACAACTGCCAATTTTCTTTCTTCCTCGAACTTACAAAGGACAGCACAGCACATATGGATTACAAGCACTTGGTTCAAGAGCTACGAGAGCCAAAACACAACCAAGTAAAATCTTTCCCTCGCAAATCCACCGCAAAGTCAAAGAAAACTGATCGTGTCTATGTGCGGGTAGCTAAGACATGCCCGATTTTAGATAATGTTCCTGAAAATCAACGTCCTTTATCCGAAAAAAGTGAAACTTCACTATCCACTAGTAGCGGGTGCTCAGTGGCTAGCATCCGCACTGAAGATACATTCAGTAGAGATATCAGCAATGGGCAGTACACTCCAATGGCTGCAAGGCTTCCACAACAAGATGGCACCATCAGAGGATCTTCTAGTGGTAGTCAATTGTCAACGAAGTCATCAAGTAGTCTAGATACACTGGCTCTCACTGAACTGGAAATATGGTCAGAAATAGATCGTCGTCTTGTGGAAGAAGTCCAGGAAGATGGAGATATCAAAAAGTACTTCCTTCGGGAGTTTTGTCAAGACTTGATTACACAATGAATATTCACACGAATATTGCACGAATGCTGTTTTAGCCTAGTGTTCCACATGTTATCTTAGAAAGTACATTTCAAAAAGTATGTATAGCATCTTGTAGCGAACGAAAACAAGTACACTGGGCCCCGTTGTAACGAGTTTGATTAGAACGAGCAGAGTCATTGCGTCAACAACATTGACAGCAATGTAAAACATTTCAGTTACAACGAGCACTCATTTACAACGAGCAGTTTTCTTGTAAGTCTTTTCGTTCGTTGCGAGTGGGACCCAGTGTGTGCACCTGAGGAATGTAGTCTCACTGTAGAGTAAAGGTCTGTTTACGCTTAACGTCTGCGTTTGCTTCAATGTCAATGTTTGCGTCAAGTTTTGTATTGAGTGAATGGTGATGCAAACACACATGCAAAGAATGGGTTCAAACCCATTCTCCACGTCAATGTTTGTATCACCATTAACACAATGTTAAAGTTGATGCAAATGTTGACGTTGACTCAAACGCAGAAGTTAAGCGTGAACAGATCATAAAGTTTGCACCGGGCTTGTACTTTTCTATCCTTTTTGACGATTAGTGTTTGCATGAACCTAAGTTCAGTTTATAAAAGTTGTTAGTGAATTATTCATATTCAGGAAGTTGTTTTGAGAATATGAAGGTCCGCTGCAAGTAGATGTTGACCAAGGAATTATCTCCTCCCACAAGGAATATAATACGAGTGGAAAACTTATCTAGTTTTTCCCCCTTTTCTGGACGAAGAAACACACATATTACTGCATTTTGAAATCACAATTTTAAAATAAAATCGTTTCTGCCAAATCTTTCAGGAAAAAATGAGGTAAAAATAGAAATAAGATGCTTTACTAGATTTTATGAAACAAAATTGATTGTCTGAATGAAATGAACTGAAAGAATCATTAGGGAAATGCATTGATCTTATTCTGGTTCATTCACATTGAGTGAAAGCGAACAGAAAAGCAACGTCGGTGCAAGAATCTTATTTTCAATTTAAAAAAAATCATATCAAGATAGAAAAAAATCACATCGCGACATTGATGTTCGCCTACTGGCTCGTTGCTATGTTACAAAAAGACATTCTGACATTATGACGTCTTGACAGCATTCTTGTGTAAACAATTCCAACCAATGACTATAGCTTAAAGTAGGCCTACTTATCATAAAACAGCCAAAGGCGCATCTCTCTCTTGGGACAGGATATTAGGATCCCCCGACTTAACCACTAAACTGCCTCTAACGAGCCAGTAAAAATTCGCCTTCACGTTCACTCGGTGTGAGTAACCCTTTAAAGTTGCGTACCCAGCATTGTGTTCTGTCAGGGTAAGATTTTCCTTTCAGATTAGTTAATTATTACTTCTTCAGCCTTTTGATTCATGTTAACGACGTTGGGTTCAAATAGTTGTAGGACATGTGAACATTACATGTGAATGATGTTTCAGCACACTTTTTTTTAGAATTAAGATGGTGTAAATAGTTGTACATTTTTATTACATAGTACATTTGAAAAGTATATCCAGTCTAATAATTGTTCATAATGATTATAGTCCGTTCTACTTACATTGGTCCCCTTAAACTGTGTTAAAATCATTTCTAAAACAACTCTTGCCGTCTTTCAGAGCGACCGAATTCCAAACCAATCTAACTTTATTCTTAATATTTATTTGCGGAGATGTTTTCATTCAATATCACTACA
Source organism: Haplosyllis leylae (assembly GCA_038406175.1). Taxonomy (NCBI): domain Eukaryota; kingdom Metazoa; phylum Annelida; class Polychaeta; order Phyllodocida; family Syllidae; genus Haplosyllis; species Haplosyllis leylae. The sequence continues at coordinate 12,797 of JBCAUG010161835.1, read as the reverse complement.
AATAGTTTTTTGAAGATAATTCCTCTTCACATCTCTTCCTACTACGATTTCTTACGTTGGTTATTCTTTCATTTCAGGTTATTATCGAGACAAGGAACCGCTCACTCATAAACTTAACCGGTAGCAACGTAAAATTCGATAGACTGTCGCGACCGCCTAAAGAAAGACCAATGAGCGCCCCTGTGACTAACCAGGAGGAAATCACGGCGTACAGATCTGCTAGCGAAACGGACAAATACGTTAACCGACAAAACGGTAAGAATCGCCCTGCAACTTGCAAACCTAGAATTTTGTTCTCTATTGAAAAAGAAATTGAAGAGGGGAAATCGATTGATGGTAATTCAAGATCGAGGGAAGATACCGAGAAATTAATTGATGAATTAAGAGGAAATATCCTCAATTGATTTACTATTTGCGCTCAAAAACCAAGTGTTTCTTCCAGCTACTTTGTTCACATTGTTGCTTATTTGAGATTTAAGAGGTTGGGGAGAGTGATGGTTTGTACAGATGATTAATTACTTGAAGTATCTTCTTACTTGAAGGTAGTTATTTACAACTTTGTTGTCGCAACCATTTTCAAGGCTTGTTCACACGTAACGACACCGATATTTGGTCCGAAATTCAGCCCGTTAAAGTTTAGCATTGTGGTAATGGTGTGGGGCACTTTGACGGGCAGAATTGGGTCTGAGACCCATTTAGCCTGATTTTCGGTCCAAATGAACTCATTGTGTACACCTCTATTGCTTGCCATGACGGGCCGAATTTCAGGCCAAATATCGGTGTAGTTACGTGTGAACTGGCCTTCAAGACGGCTGAAAAATTAGAGATTGCTAATTATTTCAGTAAAAGCCTGGGTCATTTTTTCGGTGTAACTACTCATTTTTTTGGCTATTGACTGTGGTTGAAACTATCACAGATATATTAAAACGTAATGTTATTGAAACGAATGCTGTTAAATTGTTGTGAGGAACTACCTAGTCCTGTTGGCTTCCAACTTTACCTTTGCAGAATTTTGCGAGCCAAAAATATTGCGCCAATCTAGGTTGTTTTACCATTTTGTAGAATTTATCCACTGAAGCCAAATAATTTACGTAGAAATGTACCTAATCCGTCCACTTTGTTATTGTTATATATAATGATATTGTGTGTAAAATGGCCATGTTATTAAAACGTTTTACTTTCGGGTTTATATTTCCACTACTCTTGGCCAGATTTGACCCCGAATTTGTAAAAAGATTCAAGCACAACGCAAAGTCTTTTGGATTTGTGGGGGGGCGGTTGGGGGGGTGTTGGAGTGGGAGTGGTCCCCTATAGGGACTCAAGTTGGGGGTTTTCCTGAATCCGCCAATCGGGTTTTTCACGATAGGCAAATCTGACAGAAATAAAGTGCAATTTTTAAGAATAATTACAATTTGGAATTTAAATGTAAAGGTTATTTAATATTTCCAGTACTTGCTACATTGTGGGTACATTGTCAAATAATTAACACAAACAACAGCAAGGAGGAAAAATCCACTGACAGATCTGTCAGAAATGGGTATCGTAAAAAACTAGATTGGATGCCAGCAGCTAGCCGGGGTAATTTAACTAATTTAGTTGATATTTTAGCATTTTGATTAATTTGAACCATTGGTACTTGTAATAGATCTCTATTTCACATTTGCATTTGTTTATAAATTTATTGTGAATAATTGCCTTGAGACTTGGTATTGCATTTATTGCATGAAAATAGATGACTATGCGAGTACACTTTCACCAATAGAGAGTTCAACAATACACAATAGATGGTGATACATAGAACAAACACATAATAAATTATCGTCAACTCCTGAAAATACAAAGGGATAAATTTCTGGAAAAACTAGCGATTTAATGAAGGCAGAGTCAAAAGCCAGAGATTTAATTTGTGAAAGTAATAGAAACCCCACTTCCTTTGTCTATCTCCAAAAATCATGAAATCTGCGATTATTACAGCTGAAAGCTGGACGTCAAAAGATGTAACTATCTCTTCAGACATCGAGCCACTATGTAGAATAAAATGAGTTGTTTGTACCAAGTATTACACCTCGGATACCAATTACACTAGAACGAGCAAATAGATGCAAAGGCAACTTCTCATTGTAAGAGGGTGTTCACAGTAACCGAACTTTTATTTACATTGCTGTAAATGATTTTGATCAAAAGGAATCTGCTTGTTGTAACCAGGTGCTCGTTGTAACCGAACTCATTGTAAGTGGGACCCAGTGTATTATTGGCGCCCGCGTACGAGTCAGGCCTGTAGGTCAAGTCCCTAGAACAGGGGGATACCCCTCCCCAGACAGAACTGGGTACTGGTACTGGTACTGGTACTGCCACAAGCAAGACAGGGCACCCCCCCCCCCGCGAACTGGCTACGCCTCTTGCGGTCGCGCAGGAGGACTTTCTTGTATGAATCGAAGTCGACTTTGAAAGTGGTAGAATATCGAATATTATTTGTCATTTCTGCGCAAAATAACATATACTTAGCACGGTAAACTTAACATACAATCAATACATTATTCCTAACATACAATAACATAACGCTTAAAATAACACGCATGGAATTGAACCACGCAAGTTTGGCCTCATGATTTGAGAATATACTGGTGGGTTGATTTTCACTCTAATTATTGCGTAAGTCTCGGACAACAATTATAGTGTTAATAATTTTGCCATCAAAAGCCCTTTCCTTACTTCCAAAGTTGTGTTTTTAGTTTCCACAGGTAAACGAAGGCCAAGTAGAATGTAGCAATGGAAATTTATCGGGAATAAAACAAAGCTGTTTTGTTAATATGTACTTAGTTAATTAATTTGGTCACACAAATTTTATGAAAAAAGGCACATCGCACTGGGGTAGTAATGAATGATCAGTGATGCCATCCTGCATAAATAAATAACGTATGCCTTCTTTTTCCACCGTCCACCTTCAACGGGTGCACTGGGGAGGTGAACTCCCAAATGAGTGCAGCATGGTATCAACGTTAATTGATCATGCTGATAAGTTATCTGACATATAGGTGATTATTCATTGGATTACCGTAAAACAGAGGTAATACTGTACGCACATGGAGACTGAATTTAAATGAGTTGGCAACTAATCCGCGCGTAAAATTTTCATTTGGTTTTTGAACTTAAAGCTTATTCACGCGTACCGACACCGAAATTTGACCCACTAAATTTTAACACTGTGCTGATGATGACGGGCACTTTGATGGGCAGAATAGGTCTGGGGCTCATTTAGCCGGAATTTTGAGCCGAATTAATCTTATACACCTCTATTGGTTGCCATAACGGACTGAACTTCGGGACAAATTTCGGCGTCGGTACGTGTGAACAAGGCTTTATTGTTTGAATTCACTGTGGCGCCAAAAATCTAAAGCTGCAACCGGTTTGAGTACTACCTTTTTTTCCGAGGTACAGACAAAATAATTTTTAACCAAATTATAAACTTTTCATTTGCTTCATCAGATCTTCCAAACTCTGCTCTCCAGCTTCAACAGTGGCATCGTTAGACTCATTCTGAAAAATACATACCCCAACAATTAATACAAGAGAATACGTGTATACAGTGCAAATTGCCTACATAAAATGTAGCACGTCCGTTCATATTCATTGAACACAACAAAGTGGATTTATTTTAGCCTTGTATATTAAAACACACATTGATCCCCCGCACTGTAAGGCCACCAGCCTTTAACGGTCATATTTTCCAATAATTTCACACTTGCGTAAGTTTTATTACCCACCACGCACGTAGTACGAGGGATCAGGTCAGATGGTCCGGGGGGGGGGGGTTGGATCAGGTGGTCAATGGGTTCTGGGGGACAGGTGAGATGGCTCATGGTCTGGGAGGTTGGATTAGATGGGTCAATTGGTCCGTGGTCTTGAAGGGGGGTGGGTGGGTTGGGAGTCAGGTGGTCCATGGTATGGGGGTCGGGTCAGGTCAGGCGGTTCATGTCGGGGAGGTTGGATCAGATGGTCTAAGGGGTATGGTCCAGGTGGGTCAGTAGAATAGGGATGAGGCCGTGGTTGGTACTGCCTCGTAATGGTAATGGGAGGCTGTCTTGTTTATTCGTATTTCTACTTTGGCGTGTACTCATTGTGCTATCTTACATTTACGGTCATTTCCCATGTAATTCGATTTGGTCTGGAAAAAACCCAGTTTCCACAGAATTTACACATTTAACAAATACATAAAATGGAACAAACCTGTTCAGCCGGTTTGGTATAAGCTAGTTGCACTCCGGCTACTAGATCCGGCGCTGGTCCCTCAGCTCGAGTTAATTCTTCTTCAGTCGTTTCTGATACCAATTCTATACCTGTTACCGTACGAAACGTGGTTTTAAGAAACATATCACCACACAAGCGTTTAACCTGTATCTTACAACCAAGTACTGTTTGAGGCTTACATTGGTAAATGTTAGGGTCCGCTTACACCAAGCGTCAGCGTCAATGTAGGTGATGATGCTTGCGATACAGCTCTCATTGACCTCAATGGAGTCGCTTGAGAATGGGGTTGCAACCTATTTTGGAGCGACTACATTGTGGTCAAAGAGAGCTGTGTGGCAGGTGTCATAGCAGTGTTGACGCTACATTGACGCTCGCGTTTGGTGTAAACGGGCCCTTAACCTTTAAATTTTACAGACTGAGTCAAAAGTCTACGAACCCCACTCATTTTCTTCATGAGTTATTTCCTCTTCTACAGGTGCAACTTCTTGGACCTTTGGTTTGGCAGCTTCTCTTTCCTGAGAAAAGAAGGGAAACAATGTAAACATCTGAGCACAGAACTTCATTATTGTTACGGTTATCTATGGTGTTTGAAAATAGTCCATTGATAATACTATTTGCTATTCTTTTGGGCGGCTACCTGCCTCGTGGCAAAAAATTCTTTTAACTGACTGTAAAAGAGTCTACAGTATATTTGGACGAATTGAAGAACAGCAATACTTAAACTTGCTAAAAACTTCACACATACACACACGCACACACACCTGGTATGCTCTTTGTTGCCTTTTACAGTGGTTATCATCACACTGTGGATTTGGTTTCATTGACATAGATGGAAAGAAGTCTTGCAAAGCGTTGTATCCTAAGTAATACGTTACACTACCGAACTTCAACAGAAACCTACAACACGAAAAAAAAGGAAATGTCAGTATGATATTTTCACATCACTACGGCGACAAAATCGATAATTTGAGCAAGAAAGTCCTCCTGCGTGACCGCAAGAGGCGCACCGTCCATTGCGTAGCAAGTACTCTCTATTCTGGACTGTTCCGGGGGGGAGGGGGGGGGTGGTACCATGTCCCAGCTGGAAGGGGGATACTGCAGTCCAGCCAGGTCCCCAACTGAGACTGGACCAGGGAAAGAACCTGATACCTGTGGCTGGGGTACCCTCCCTGGGAAAGGACCTGGGACCAGAGACCAGGGAAAGAACCTGGGACTGGGGTACCCCCTCCATGTTAACAGACAGACGCCTATGAAAACATAACCTCGCGTCGTACTACGTACACGGGCGGTAATAATTCGAAACTAAAATACGTTTTCAAACTGAACCTACTTGAGTGTGTTTTGAACTAGAAGACCGGCGACAATGCCCATGGTGGTTGGAAGACTGGCTGCGCAGACTCCTTCACGCTTCAGAGTCTTTTCGTCTGTGTTTGTAGCTACGACTAGAGGTGGGGCACACTGAAAATAAACCTGAAACTGCTGAAACTACTTTCGTTGTCTTCTGGAGTTTTTCGAAAAGAAAACGAGAAAAGTGACCATCGGGAATGCATCTGTCACCAATCCTTAATGGTGTTGAATAGGGCATTACATTTGACAGCATTTGAAAACAATAGTGTTTGAATCTAAATTTCTACGCGATTAGGTATGTTTTGTCCACATGCAATAACACAACTTTTCATTCAAACAAAATGCAACAAAACAAACTTACAGCAAAGCACGAAGTTTCTCCTGGAATGATAAGCTGTATATGACCTGAGACCGCATTCTCACTTACACCAGATTCTATCCACGTCTGACCCAACTCATTGCACGCCTGAAATGCAATTGTTGAAATTTTCTCAAGTTACAAATGGAGTCAATATGGTTATTAATTTAACTATTCATTCATTTGTGGGGTCACCGATACCCTTGATTTGGAATGACTCCAACCTTGGGTTTCAGTCACCATGAATGTTTCGTCACTTGCGTGCAAGCGATATCGACTGCACGCTTGTCTGCCATAATCTTATGCTGAGGGAACGATGCATGGTAGCAGGTGATTTTTCAAATGCGGCGAGTCTACAGACCCGTTACTATGGAAACTTTAATACTTACAGTGTTTATAGCCATTCTTGCTTCGAAGTTATCGACACAACTAAGAACTAAATCGACGGGACCATCCCCTTTCAAGTTCCCTTTACTGAAATTAAATGTAAAAGAGAAAATTGAACAATGTACGCCGACAGGAGAGAGTCTCTTAATAAGTACACTGGGTTCCGAGTTCGGTTACTACACTGGGTCCCGCTTACAACGAGTTCAGTTACTACACTGGGTCCCGCTTACAACGAGTTCGGTTACTACACTGGGTCCCACTTACAACGAGTTCGGTTACTACACTGGGTCCCGCTTACAATGAGTTTGGTTACTACGAGCACCCGCCTACACATTTCTTTGCATCAAAATCATTGACAGCAATGTTAAAAAGTTCGGTTACTACGAATACCCTTCTACAAAGAGCAGTTTTTATCTGCTCATTATAAGCTGGACCCAGTGTATACGTCTGTACGTTTGATATACGACACAGTTTTGTTTCTTCTGTTAAAAGGTTAAGCTTTGCTAAAAGGTTAAGTTTTGTATTGAGTGGTGATGCAAACGCCCATCAATATTTGCACTACCATTAACACAATGTTAAAAGTTGACGCAAATATTGATGTCGATGCAAACGCAGACGTTAATTAATATTTCAATAAAATCTAAAAAAAATCAATTGTTTGAACTGAACGGTCATAAATTTGACGGGCCCTTTGTCTACTAAAATCAGAACTTAAAGACGGCTTAACATGCGACCCTTTCAATCACTGTTTTTTTACAGTGATGCACCAGAGAGATGAAATGTTCAAAACATAACGTTTTCGAACTCATTATTTTTCCTCCTGTTGAAATACACAAACCATAACCATGACCCAGGAAGTTTTAATTCGCATTGCTGATTGAAGTAAAAATCTTATCAAAGAATTATGATAATAATCTTCAAGTATTACAATGTTTTTATGCCGATTCACCATGACACTTGTAGTAAGAACGAGAATAAATATGTACTCTTCACTTCACTGTGTTGCCAAAATAAAATCACGATCGGACTGTACAAGTTTCTTGTTGGTGGCAAACATTTTCAAGTACATTATTTTCGCTTGCGCTTTCGTTCAGTTCTTGAGCTCGTTTGTCCAGATTTAAGTATGAACATCTTATCCTACCCTACCCCTAAGAAAAGTATGGCCATCTTACCCCACCCTATCCCTAAGAAAACTGTCTAAGTTGAACTGATGTGAATCAAAAATCATATGTACACGGCATAAGCAAACCCAGACAAGAAACCGAGAAAGACAAATGCGTATTTATCTTGACCAGTTCTCATAGGTTCCAGCAAGCACCCTTAAGGTACCTTTGCATAGAGAGAACGCGAATGCGAAAACAATGTCGTTTTCAGATGGGTATTTTCAATTCCAATTTGCTGTTCCCATCGAGTAGCGTAAAATATCAAAGGAAAATTACGTTTTCGGATTCGTCACTGTAAATGGACCCTAAGGTTCAAAATTATGACGAATGGTTTTACAGTAAAACCTGCATTAAACGACTGGTCTCAAAGTCTTTTTTCGCATTTACCTCACATCAATAAAGCTCTATTTACACTTAACGTCTGCGTTTGCATCAAGTTTTGTATTGAGTGAATGCTAACACACATGCAGAAAATGGGTATGAACCGATTTTCTGCGTGTGCATTACCACTAACACAATGTTAAAGTTGACGCAAACATTGCCGTTGACGCATACGCAGATATTAAGTGTAAATAGACCATAAATTGTACATGTATACAATTTCGAAATGCGTTGAGGTTCATGAGGAGTCTTGCACCTCAGTCTAGCGAAGCTTTTTAATTGCAATTACATTTTGGGCCGTGTCGCAGATCAGAATCAAATAGTATTTGTTGATCCCTATAAAAAAAATAGCACATGCTTCAAAGGTGTCGTACAAAACAGGTTGTACTGTATTATTTTTTGAAGAAAAGGTGGAAACCCACAAACGTGTAAACGATCCTCATTGGCCTCAAAGCGATGTAAATAATACATGATCTTCATTGACTACACTTCCGTTCAAGCGGCCACTCAATGTTATCAATTCATTCTTGAAGTACTCCAACAAGCCGAGGACTTCCCCTTCCCACTCGTTTTGATTTTTTTGTATAGCACAACAAAAGTCGTGCGTTCACCGAAATTAAGTTTCTTTGGAAAGTGGGCTCAAGCATTACGCACGTTTATTTCATCACAGAATAGAATCTAATGTTCCATGGAAATGGTCTTTCATACATTATTCATATCAGCCGTACTCTTCATAATTTCTTATCAGGTTGATGCAAATCATTGCTATTCAAAGCAAAATTGTTCAGAACACCGAACGAATGATGGTTACTTGGAGGGACACAAGGAAATATCTGCAAAAGTAAAGGGATTTTATCAAGATTCGATTGTTTTTCAACCAAGCCGAGTTGTGGACATACACTTCGAAATAAGATACCCGACTGCGATTTGTTGCCCAATTTTATTTTTGACCTTTCACGAAAACAACAGACACGTTCGAAATCGATGTTTCGAAGGACAATCAGTTCTCGAAAAAGACACAAGATACAGCAGAGGCTTTATTTTTCTCAAACCTGGAGTTCACAATTCTGGATGCAGCGTTAAAGATTCCAACATCCTTTGCATCAGCAGCACAAAATTGCAAAGCTACAGACCAAGGAACTGGTTTTTTATTATTGGCTATCAGTGCGGGGAAATGACAAAGCTTCAGGCTGACTTATTCATGTCCGTTGACTCAACCAATAATGCTGTTGGAGAGTACCTACAGGAGCCAGTGTGCCAAAAATACTACGAGCAAGCATCCTTCCCAAATTTTGTTGGTCACACCTTACAAAGTGAGGCAACCACTATGTTCAATGTATTTCGAGCCATCTTCATGGACACGCACTGTCATCAACATTCTGAAGAATTCCTTTGCAGAATATTCTTCTTCGAGTTCAGGGGAACCCAGGTGTTCCCCATATGTAAGAGATCGTGTGAAGAAATACTAGCAGGATGTCGGCCTGTACTGAGTAAGTACAATATTCCATTAAATTGTACTTACTTCCCAGACGATTCAGAAAACTGTTTCCATAAGACGGTTGACTGTGGTTTACCAAAACAACTGGAAAATGGAATTACGGTTTTCTCGGACACTACTCTGGGTTCGGAGACACAATACTCTTGTACTGAAGGGTATCTTCCCATTGGAAGCGTTTCTATATCACACTGTCGATATTCTGGACAATGGAGTAGTATCAATACATCTTGCATAAAGAAGGAAAATGATTTACTACATAAAAAGTTATTCCATATCGAAATCAACGTTTTTCATGTTGTCGTAATGTCAGCTACAGGCCTGTCAATTCTGTCAACGGCTTTCATCGTCATCAGACACCAAGTCGAATTATCTCTCATTTACTACATCAAAATCCAGAGATATTTTAAGAAGAGATGGAAACCAAAACAAGTGAAGGGAGAGTGCAAACAATATGAAGCATTTGTTTCCTATGCCAGCTCAAATGACACTGATTTGTTCGTGATGGACAAAATGACCACAAACTTGGAAACAGATGAACACGTTAAGTTGAAATTGTTCCTTCATCACAGAGACTACATGGTAGGAAATCTAATTGTCAGCAACATTTTGAATGGAATACAAGAGAGTAAAACTGCCGTTATATTGTTAAACCAAGACTACATTAAGCAGAAATGGTGCATCTTTGAATTCGCTCACTGCCACAAACAACTCATTGATGACGACAATTTCAAGATAATCATAGTTCTAATGCAGCCAGTTGAAACATTGCAGAGCATCCCGAGAACAATAAGAGCTTTCCTTAACACCACCACGTACATTTCTGTGGAAGATCCTAGATTTTGGACCAGACTTATCAAAGCTATTGTCAACTAAAGGAGTGTTTACACCTAGCGTTTTTTAGCCCGTTATTCTGACAAAAAAATAACGCAGCGTCTAAGGAGCATAATGGGTTGCAGACCCACTCTGTCCATTATTCACACCATCACCACTGACACAATGAAAAAAACAAAAAACGCTGCGTTCTTAAACGGGCTGAAAAACGCTACATGTAAACACTCCTTAAATAACAGACGAAAAGAGATGTGGATTCTGAGTTGTGGAAAAGAGGGATTGGGTCAAGAAGCTCTCACTTTTCTTTGGGATGGGGGAAGGGTGGCAATCGGTGAACAATGGCTGGTGGCTTCAGATATTAATTTTTTTTACCTTATTCGTCCCATAAAATGATTGAAATTATCCATGGTCGTAATGTTGTAATTGTATGCTTCAAATTCAACATCTGGGTTGATTTCTCTGTGCAAATATATAAACATATTACTCAATAATTTGAACACTTCGTATCGGACTAACTGTGAGTCAGAAGAAAAATTTTTACTGGGATAATTTCATTTTATTTTTCCTGTACATCATCTGGATGTACGGACATGAAACACTCACTGAAGAGTCTTGACAGCTGCATCCACCTTACTCATCCCTGCTTGATGAGGCTGGAAGAACAGTCGATTCATATTGGCCAGCTCCACTTTGTCATAATCAAAGAGTAACAGCTGCAAAAAGAATATCTCGTAGTTACCATAGCAAATCTAACTGTGAATTTTTTGCCACTGTGGGCCTCATTTTAATGACTCGAAAGTTAACCGAAAAGTAAAAGAAAAGTACGTAAACAGCAACGGATATGGATCTTAGTGTATGTTGGAGTCATTCCTCTTTCTTTCTTTTGTAATGCGAAAGAAAAACTTCAGTTTCCGAGAGAACGGGTGAAAACATTATTTCTTTGATAGACGGGAAAAAGTGGGCTCTGAAGTTCCTAAAAAATACTTGTCAGAGTCACGGTCACAGCTCACTTCCTCAGATTTGAATTTAACATTCAAATACATTGGATCCAGTTCGTAGCTAGTTCGGTGAGTACGAGCACCCACCACAAACAAGCGAACTTCTTTGCAGGAATATCATTGACAGCAATATTTAAAAATTCGTTTTTATTAACGTCCACTTAGTGAGCCCTTTCGTTTGTATATTTTGAACTCTTGTAAGTGTGACCCAGTGAAGAAGAGTAGACATAAATAAAAAGTATTACTCTTGCGTTCGCTATCTCTCAGTATGAACAACTCCTTACCTTTCCAATACCGCATCTTGTTAACATTTCTGCCGTTACACTGCCGACACCACCGACTCCAACCACAGCCACGGTGAATTGACGGATATTCTGTAAAATAAATAACCATACCTTTTGATAATTTGGAGTAAACGCAGAAAAAGTGTAATTTTTAATTTACACAAATGACATCGACATTGAATACCATATTTTTGGCAACATAAAATAACGATACTAACCTCATAATTGTCGACAATGCCCATTCTTTTCAGTGCCATAAGTCGACTGCAAAGTACAATTTTGGAAATTTTTTTGAAATAATATAAAATGAGGGTTCTAAAATGCATTGTTTAGCTCTTAAATTGTACACTATGGCCTCCAAATTGTACACTGGGGCTTCCAAATCTGGGGGTCGGGCCCGCCCCCCTCCTGGATCCGCTAGTACTTGGCAATAGATGCTGAGTCATAGATCTAGAACTTTCCGTTTCCATTGCTGTCCGTACAACTTCAGGAATGTAAACATTCTAATTTGGCCTCTTACCTGTAAGGGTTTGAATCCACAACCTCAGCACTCATGTGTGCAATTTTCTGTCTGTGTTGTCCAGTTGCCCCATCATTCTGAGCTTGCGCAAGTTTGGCCTCTAACTCCGCAAACCTAGCTTGTAGATTTTTTATCTCCTCCATAGTTAGTCTCTAATTACTGAATATACGAATTCTAAACAGGAATTCCAGTTTTCTCGGTCCCTGCTGCTCAAATCTATCAAAATATTGTAATTCACATGTAAATGTGGCGATTGTAAACAGGAAGTAGATCGTGAGAAACTTCCGGTTCAGCTTTCCCCACGAAGTGCAGAAATTTCTTACATTTTAAAGAAACATACTATCAAATTGACTGAATATCTATCTGGAATTGTTGTATTAAAAGGCTAAAATCATCACACCAATTTGTTGAACATTTTAAAGAAAGCTTAATTTATATACAGTTTTTTTCACCACTGCGATCAGCTGAGCAGTCGTGGCCGAGTGGTTAAGGCGACAGACTAGAAATCTGTTGGGCTCTGCCCGCACAGGTTCGAATCCTGTCGACTGCGAGAACTTTTTACGATTTCCAGGTATTTTTGGCACACAGTTTATTTTTATTTGTAACAAAAGTTTCACGTAGTTACAAATTACAGTTTATATAAAACCCGATTGCATCCTGAATTCTATTTGTAAACTTGATTTACGCATTTTCCATTCGAGCTACAATTCGAGTTTTTCACAATAAGATCAAATTTCACATTTTAAGACAGAATTTACATCAGACATGCTTTAATGATTTTT
>JBCAUG010161724.1:0-20219 GCA_038406175.1 Haplosyllis leylae | reverse complement strand
AATGATATGGCCATAGATATAGTTGAACAGTTAGAAGCACAAATAATTGGCAACCAGGCTTCATTGTGCAGTACACAAAAGGACATCAAAGATTACTTCAGAGTTGATAACTTTAAAACCATGGCAGATGCCACAAAAGATGTTTCTCTTGTAGAGTCATTGGACTTGGATTTTGATGACGACAACATTGACATTCAATCGGTTGATACAACAGTTGCAGTCTCTGCTTGAAGAGGAATGAAATTACTCCTGAAGGTACATCAGCCCCCAAGAGGCAACATCCATCTGTCAGCACTTTGACTTCTAGTGAATGACCAAAAAAGAAATATAAGTTGAGCCAGGCCATCAATAAAGTAATGAACATGACCAGTACTACATGTACTTCACTTGATTCTGACTCTGAGTCTTTATATTCACACAATTAATTATCTTTCGACACTCATGACATGAAATCAATACATTCTATGTTATTTCATCTTGTATGTTTCGACACTCATGACATGTAAATAAAACTATAAAACAAATCAATTCTCTTTATGTCATATTTATTTATAATGTTTAAAATGTTTAAAAACTAAAAAATCTTTACAAAATTTTTTTTACAAATTACCCCTGCACCCCCACATTTACTTGTGTACCTTCTTGTGTCTCTGCAATGAATTCCATATTGTATATTGTGAATTTGCACAGATGACACACGAAGGCTTTTAATGTATGGACCTGCCTAATGTGGCTGTCCATCCCCCTTTTTGACCCCTTTACCACATCACACTGGGGGCACCCATACTGGTAAGTAACCTTCCCCTCCTCGTTTTTCACCTGGATCATTATTGGGGATTCTGACCCCCTTCCCACACCCGGTGTTATGGTCATCCCCTCTTCACTCTTCCCTTCCCCCTCTCCTTCCTTGGCCTCTTGCTTCATCATCATCATCCGTGTGGGCATGAGGCTTGAACGGATGCTCTGCAGTAACTGTGGCAGCTCGCCCATCCCTACCTCACCAATAGCCTTCTCATACAGCACCCAACCATCCACAATCAACTTCTCCCCCTCCGCTACCATTTTCTGCCCCTTGGCTACAATGTCAAATAATAGTGTTAAAGCCTATTTTGACACTCATGACATCAAATCAATGTATTGTACTGTGCACACAATGAGCCGTTTTGACACTCATGACATTTGACAAATGTACTGTACTCTACATAGTACTCATATCTTTTGACACTTATGACATGTAATTAATAAGATGTACCCTTTTGGAGCTTGTCATGCTTCGGACGATTGCTTTTGAGGAGGTTCTATACCTCCCAGTCCTCCTCAGTTTGGGCCAACTCCTCCTGCACCTTGTCGTGTTCCACTATGTCGATCCCAGCGATTGCTCCTAATTCATACCAGGAGCTGGACCCCTGTGGCTCCTTGTTGATCTACAGTAAGATTCAATATTATACAGTATATCTTTTGACACCCACAACATACAATTAATTTAAATACAATGTACTGTACTGTACATGCAACAAGCAATTAATTCACTATGTATGTATGTAAACTTACTGATACCAGTGGTATCTCCTCTGGTGACTTAATGTCAATTGTCTCCTTGAGAGGGTTCAGCATGTCCTGAAAATACTTCAGAAACATCACCCCCCTTGCCGCCTCCAATGGTGTAAGCCCTGCCAGGCCAACTTCAGCAGATGCTTTCGCCCATGACATGTTAAAATGAAATGCTTTGAAACAGCTTGTGACAATTGCAGGAAAACCTCAAACAGTGCCTTTTCATGCTTGTCTTGTCTGTATTCACATTTTTTTAAACCGTGTACCAGAATATGCAATTTGAAAGCCAGTACACATGACTAGAAATTGTTATATCTCAGCATCTGTTAATTGGTGGCTCGTTAGAGTCACCTAAGTGGTTTAGTCAGGGGAGGGGCACTTATAACATCCTGTCTCAAGCCTTTGGCCGTTTTATGATAATTAGGCCTACTTTAACCTTCAGTCATTGGTTGGAATGTGTCTACACAGAATACTGCCATGATGTCATTTTGCACGTGCCACCAATTGGGTCAACGACGTAACGTCATCTTCTATATTGTGTGAATTCCTTTTTGGCCTGGACAAGAGACCCTTCACACGAAGAAAATCGATCAGTTCAAGGATATACCATAGAAATATTTTCTATTCTTCTACACCGTAGCACTGAATGCTATTTCCACCAGCCTTTTTAAGAAAGAATTGGAATTAAGCTCCGAGATTAACCCGAGTTGCTTGTTCCACAGAACCTCCTCCCTTTTGGACGTCCATAAGTGAACAGTAAAAGCTCAATTATTACTTATAATAATAGCTATAAACCGCAGTAAAGGAAGATCTTGGAACTCGGAAATGTCCTAATATTTTGGGAGCGAGTCTTTGTGTGTGTGAAGCTACTGCATTACCAGGGCAATATCATTGGTAAAGGTTCTTTAGAAAGGAGTGACCCATTGCTCCAGCACTTATTCATAAAATCTTCAATCATCCTGAGGATCTACTTATCAAGTCTTGCTTTGTGAGAACATTTTAGAATTTCGTTTTTGCCACGTCCAGATGCTGCGAGGCATCCAACCAAACAGTTTGCTTTTTTATACATGTATGTGTCTTGCATGAAATTGTTAGCAGTGTTAAATTCCATTACCTTGGACCGGAAATATTACTGAATGTAAAAGCAGTGTTTTCGTGATTTGGAATGCAACTGCGTACTTTAAAATTGCATGCAGTGATGATAAGAATTTTGCATTATAGATACTGATGTCCCGGCAATGTCATTTACCAGATTATCTGGAGACATGTCAGTGATACAAGTTTAGTCGCAGTCCACATTCTGTCGAGAAAAGCAATTCCTGTATAAATTGGTGACTCGTAGAGGTACCTTATTGGATTACAGACGGCGTTTTCCGAATACTTTGGGATTTTTCCCACATGAAATGAAAACTATTATTTCAGGCCAAGTGACATGTATGCAAGAGAAGATTAAACCCACACAACGTGAGAAGTAAATGAACATCAGAAAACTTGGAAAAATCGCAAAAACTCAAAATTACAGTGTGTGAAGGGGTGGCATTTGGTGACCATCTTTGATCAGCTATTATCTTGTTGGTCATCTTGGATGGCAGCCATTAAACGAAATCACAAAAATGACTCACAGAATTAGAGACTTGCAACAAAAACCAAACACTGCTAAGTTTGGGTCAATTTTCAACTTCAACATCTGGTCAGCCATCTTGAATCCAAGATGGGTGAAAACCTAAAAGGTGATCACAAAAGGTTCCATCCACCAAAACTGAAATTTCGTGTTTTTCCATATTTCCTGAGTTTTCCAATGTTCAATTCAATCTGATCAAGGGTGGATTCAATCTCACCTTGCATAAGGTTTAACGAGTCACCAAAGTGAAATTCTTCACTCCTTGATATTTTGACTATTTCTCCCATAGGGCTTCAGTTCTTCAAGCATTTATGGCTGCCAGTTGATCTTCAAGAGCAAAACTTTGTTACCACATGGAAATCTATCTATTAAGATGAATAATAGAAATACAGGTGGGAGAAATGTTTACATACATTTACATAATTGGCTCTTGCGGCATCAAGATAATAGAGATCTATTTTCTATTTCATAAAGTAATTGCTTTCTGCTGTTCAGCAGTTCTTTTAGAAAGATTTGTTAAAAATCTTTTGCAGAAGAAAGAAAGATTGTATGGCAATGGTGTAACGAAATTACATTTCCGCAGGGTTTTGCCGGAAAGCGTGTTTAAGCACACCCAAATTGATGATTTTATCGAAAGCCACTCAATAATCTTCATTAACATTCTCGGTTAACCTGTCTGGTCCATGTCCAGACTGCTTTGAATTTCACAACACACTACCATAAGACGAGTTTACAAAAGAAAATCACTGTGCGAATGGTAAATTGAAAATGTTTTCTGCAGCTAGTTTTAAGAAAATTTCAGTGATGCCAAATTGCATTGTTTTAGAACGCAAGAAGGAAGGAAGAAAATGTATATTTGGGCTGATCTTTAAACACAAGATCAACCAATTGACTTGTTATTATACTCCCGCGTACACAAGTGCATGCAGCTATGTTCTACCTGCCTACACAAAAACAGGTAGACTCTAGAGAAAAATACCCATCCCTGCTGGGGTACCCCCCCGTAGAAAGGACATGGGACCAGTGGAAGTATTATCACATGGAGATGGGGTAGCCCTCCTGTGAACAGACACACCCCTGTGAAAACAGTACCTCCCCGTCGTACTACGTACGTGGGTGGTAATCATGGGGTAACTTTAGAGATTGTAGATTGCACAGCTCGTTGCAACAGAATACCATTGGTTTGTGTCTTTTGGTTTGTGTGTCACAGAATGTACTGGGCTCATCACTCTGTCTGCTGTGCACTTTCAAAGAGATGACAATGCAGGTTAATTGACGAGAATACACAAGATCTTCTTTTTCATAGAAAGTTTCTGTCACAAAGAGTCTTTTTAGATAAAAAATATGTGGCGAAAAGTTCATTGCTGGCTCATTTAGAGTTGGCTATTTCGTCTAAACTGGGGGCATGGATACTTTCTTAAGGGGTGGTGGGGAAACATCAGGATTTAATGTAAATTAGTTAGCTATGTCCCAATAATCTGATTGGCTGTAGTGGGGAGTCTTGATGAATCAGAATGCTAACATAGGGTGTGGGGGTGCAGAGAGGCATGGACAGATGTGTAGAGGCACAGAAGGTGTGAAGGGGTGTGTAGAGGGGCATGTGGAGGGATGCAGAGAGAGGCACTGAGGGGTATGGAGAGGCATGGAGAGGGCTGCAGAAAGGTGTGAAGGGGCACAGAGGGGCAGAGATGTACAGAGAGGGGTGTGGAGGGGCATGGAGTGGTACAAAGAGGTACAGATGGGGCATTAAGGGGTACAGATACAGGTACAAAGGAGTGTAAAGGTGGTAGGGGAGCACAGAAAGGCATGGAGATAGGTGCAGAGAACATCATAGGTGGTGTGAAGAGGTATGGAAAGGTATGGGGAGGGCCACAGAAAGGTGTAGAGGGCACAGAGAGGCAGAGAGGGGCATGGGGGTGCAAAGAGATACAGAGGGGGACACAGATAGAGGCACAGAGCAGTGTGGAGGTGACAGAGGAGCATGGAGATGGGTACATAGGGGTAGAGAGGGGCATAGGAGGTGTGCAGAGGCACAGAGAGGCATGAAGGGATGTGAAGAGTAGCACAGACAGGCATAGAGAGAGGTACAGTAAGATGTGGAGACTGCAGAGGGGCATGGAAGGGGGTACAGTGAGGCATAGAGGGGCAGAGAGGATATAGAAATGGGTGCAGATAAGAGCAGGGAGGGGTGTATAGAGGGTGCAGGAGATATAGTGGGCATAGAGGGAAAGGGTTGCTACTGGTTACCCCTAGCAACCACATATTAAGTGGGTGATAAAAGGGGAATATGAAGTTTGAGACATATTTTAGGATATTATACCCATTTTGATTGGATGAAAGTCTTAGAATTTCAAAGGTCCATCATTGTTTGGCTTTAGTTACTACTGGTTGGAAAAACTCATTTATATAGGTTTTGATAAAAAGAAATTTGAAGTTTGGGGTTCTTTTGGTTGTAGTTGTAGTCTCAGCACTTTAAAGACCAAAGGTAGAAGTAGACCATGGTTTAACAATAACAACCCATATGAGCCAGCAAGTGGAATTCCTTCACTCTTTGATTGTTGTTGAATTCATATTTAGGAGAAAAAAATATTTCAGGTGATTCTTATTTAGCGAACTCTGGTCAAAGATTCTGCTTACAATCTTCGTTGACCAAAGATGTCAAATTTCCGCAACAGGTGACACCAAGGGTCGAACTTATTTGCAATGTAGGTCACTTAATACCATATATGTTTTCAATATACTAACAGACCAGTGTGCAGCTGTTAGATTGATTCAGGCCACTGAAAATGTCAAAGTATTCAAGGAAACGAATAAATGTCATTTCTAATTCTTCCCAAATTTAGATTATCACTGATAACCATCTTGATATCTGAAATGTATGTATTTAGTGTTCCTCTTTTCTTCTATATCCTTCTCGTACCTCTGGAAAATGGACCAAGTATTTTGCTCATCATTGACGCTGTCTCATGTTCCAGAGTTTATCCCAACTGACAGTTCCCCAGCATCTCAGAAATCTTCCTACCCACACAGCCAACGAGACGGTAACCTACCGATGTGCAGGCTGGGGTCTCCACAATAGGTCACTTGTGGGTGGTAAAGGGGGTTCCCAATTTTGTTCCCGAGTTCAAAACTGGCAAAATCCCAAAGACCTCTGTTTCGGGTAGGCAGAGTGGGGAGCGGGGAGGGGTGGTGGTGTTTGTGTAAGACACCTTGTGACAGTTTGGGGTGAATTTAAATTTTTTGACAGTATTTTTCTCCTGTCAGTTATGACTGTGTTTGCTTGCTCCAAAGTTTGGTCCGTTCTGGGTTGTGAACCTGTTTTTTGTCAGGTATTCAAGCATTTTCACTTGGGAAATCAGAGAAGTTATTTAACGTATAGAAAAATGACACATGCTTGAGACTTAATAACACTATGATGTTTTCCATGCACAAAATTCATTTCAAGTTTTCTTCTCTTGTTGATATTGGACCACACTACCACTGAAGGGTCAGATGTGGACGACAGTATAAATTGAATTCTCAATAATTGCATTCAAGGCTGACTGTGTCTGTGGGCAAGGTAATAACATTTTTGTAAGAGAGAAATGCTAAGCAACTGCATGCAGAAAACTCCGAGGATTTTATAAATGTTAATTCAATAAATTGATTAAGACGACCGTTAATATGTAAATGACTTTGAGTCTTTCCATTCGTCACTATTTAAATCAAGAAAGTCCAAAATTGTGTGAAACAATTGCTTCCGAGCTGGCCATACAAGACTACAACACCGACAGAATTCCCATAAAAGTTCTTCCAATATTGACATAAAAGTACCGACATTGACAGTTTAAATGCAAAATGGACGTATTTTCTGAAGACCATGCAGATTCCTGGTAACAAGACCATCTTTGTGAAAGGCACAGTCTCCTGGGGTTAAACTCTTGTACCATCCTCACAAATCGGTCAGTTGTTCAGACGTGCACGACAACCAGACACTATAGCCCAAAACTCAGTGACAGTTTGACCTAAACTCACGAGTAGGCTCACTTCTCTTTCTGCTTCTCGTACCAGTTTTGATGGTATTAGAAATTAAATTCAAGTTAAAGAAGAGGAAGATTATGCTATGAGACTATAAAATGGAAACTTTTTGCACACATGGATTTTGTTATCTTATGTTTAAGACATTCTTCCTAAACATACGTTTAAGATCAAAATGGAGATTGAAAGTTTGTGTCAAATTGTGATAACCAATGTGAGAGTGATAATGCTGTTTGCAAAATCAAGGATAGTACAATCCAAGATAGTAGAATTCCAGATTGCTGCCATTCAAAAATGTTGGAATGCTATTTTATGTTACATTGTGACAGCTTGTCAAAGGTGGACGCCAACCCCCCAGATTGGGTACCGACCACATATCTTTATATTTTTCTGAAAAACCCTATGAATTCAAAAGAATTTTGGTCCGTAAGGCGACTCCTGTCACTGTTGTCGATAGAGAGTGGGTGGCATTTGTACAAAAACCCATCGAGGATTTTCGTGAGTTCTTTGAAGTTTGTCAGTTTGTTTCCTCTTTCAAACAAAGGAACATAATTTTGATACACCACAAAACACTCCTTTTGAAGAACAAAGAAATAGAAGCACACAATACTTAAGGTAAGATTCCATTTATCTTACTGCTGGACGAGGTGAAAAATCATCCCGACAGCAGTGCGTCATACTTGGACAGCAGTCAGTGATCACAAATTTATTTACATCGATCTTTTTGCAAGGCACGAAATTACATTTTATTGGTTGCTCGTGTCTGCTCGGATGCTAATCTACTGGTACCAGAATAGGAGTCAAGTGTTTTGCTGTTGCCCTTTTCGTAATTTGTCATCCAGCTTGTGACGACATGACATTTTGGGTGTTTCATTATATGGACTGTCAAGACAGTTATTACCTAAAACCTATCCCTCAGTGAATATCTAATTCTCATATCATTTCCTGCAATAAATTCGAGTTTCCAGGGTTTTTTCAAGAAGAAATGTACGGATTACATGAGAATCCGATCGTTGGTTGTCTTTCCATTTCTGCGGATTTCGCAGCCCTACGGAATATGTCTGATTCGTCATGAACTTTACAAAACTGTGCGTATATCAATCCGAAACGTTCCCCCGAGAAGCTTTTTGAAGAACTTCAGATAAGATAGGCGAATCATTAAAAGCAGCGTAAAAGGTACACTAACAACTTTGGAATTGCAAATAAAGAGTTTCCTTTCATTGCAATGAAGATCCCTTCAGCAATGATAAAGCTACACTTTATCTCAATGAACAACTCTTTTCTGAAACAAGTTCTTGAATCGTATCACTTCCATAGCAAAGAAAAGCGAATAATTTAAGGAAGGCTTTGTCTGTGCGAGACCATGGAGTATTGGATATCTTGATTTTATTTGCCTTTAAAATGTTGTATAGCCCCATAAGTAATCCGGTGGCAAAATTACATTTAATGTACAATCTGCCACAGACACCAAAACATATTTCCAATTAAAATTGCTACTGTGTGGGGGGGGGGGGGCATCACAAAGACAAGGCACAGTGAGCTGCCATTCTGCCAAATTGCTTTTGCAACCGAGGACAGATTTAATACTGGAAATGACCAAAGTAGAATATGGCTTTCTTTCAGTAACATTTTTTCCTGATTTTACCGATGTGGCAAATACAACAAACTCGAGTAAATTAAATTTTCCTACTAGACTTCTGTGAATACGGATTCAGTAGACACTATTACAAAGAAATGATTTAGCTAGGCTTCCGAGAAGGAACATGAAGTTGTCAAAGAATCCATTACTGTAAAATTAGACAATGAGGTCTGGAGCTTAATGGGATGGTACATTCATTTTGCTGAAACTTTTTACATAGTGGTTTCCCAGTACTTTGCGTGTTACATTTCTTTAATTTAGGCTTCAGGCATTGGACATGTTTTCTGATCATTAATCATTCAGTATTGAAGCGTTAAAGTTTAACTTTTACAGTTTAGGAAAAATCTATCTTCCCATAAGATACTTCAACTGGAGGCTAAAATTTTATTCCTTTCTAAGATTCATCCATCAGAAACAAACGCAAAATGTGCTATGAATCCTAATTCATTCCCAAGGATAGGTCCCAACCATAATCGATAATGTTGAGAGTTACTGACTTGTTTCGGAAAAATAGAGTAAGAAAGCATCCGAGTCTGTCTCATTTATGGTCAATCAACTTTAGCTTCGGAAAAGAAATTGGAAGATAGTGACCACAATTGCCACAAACTGCGCAAACTCCAACCTGATTTACAATGTAAAATGTCTATCGTTTGGGGAAATATAGCCACGTTAACGTCAACGGCAGAAGTTGACTGGAGTTACAACAGCTCACAGCCAATAAGAAACGTAGACCACTTGACAAGTTCATGTTCTTCCTCTGGGCACTCCACTGTATTACTTCAGCGAAGCCTTGTTTTATGCAGGGGGTATTGGTAATTCCACCACATCAGATTTATGAGTTAGGCTTTAAGCTGGAAGAGAAGGTAGTAAATCTGGTCGTAAAATAAGTTCATGCAGCCGCATTTATATGAGCCTTGGAACTTTCCTTCGACAGAACACAAGACCATAGCTAGTTAGATCGAGTAACGATGTCAGCGTATCTACTTCACAGGTACTCAGACACAATCAAGGACCAAAGGAAGCTCTTGCAATCATTATGTTTGTTCATTCGATATCTTACTAATGATATGCTTTTAATTTAGATTTGACTGCCCAGAATGGAAGTTCTGATAGAAGGCTTCTGCCTATTAGATTTTCGCACTGATAAAAAAAAAACAATTTCCAGGCCATTTCAATGAACTAAGTTGTGAGACGGGAGAGGCTGGTATGTCGCCATATAATGACCTATTTTTACGATTAATCTTTGTTCGACTACATATGTAGTACAAGCAAAGGTAAAGTTTTGAAGGGTGTGTGTCATTTTGTTCACGGAAGGGGGAACCCACCCCCTCCTCCGGACAAGTAGATAGGAGACCCACCCTACCCCCGTGTCCTGTCTCTCCCTACCCAGGTAGGTAGGTCACTCACCTGACCCTCCTAGTCAGGTAGGTAGTTGACCTGCCACACCCCTCCATTGCTCCCCAGGACCAGGCTGGAAAGACGAGTGGAAGGGTGGAAGGACCAGTCAGGAAGAAGGCTCTGTCCTGTCCAACTCCCCCATTCAGCCTTCCCACACCCATCCCCACTCCTGAGGTTGAACACCACCCAACCCCCTAGTTAGGACTGGTCCAGCATGATCAGCAAATCTAGAACGATAAGTAAGGAAAATCAAGGAATAGAAATTGGTGCCTCGTAATGTTAATAGGAGGCTGTATTGTAATAAACGCTTTTTACCAATATATTGAATATATCATGTGACCATGAAGCCAAACTACATTTTGTGATAGATGGAAGATATATTTACAATGACGGTTCATATGTATGTCCTATACTTTATTTTCAAAAGAGAGGCTTGCAGTTATTTTCGGGTTATTGATGGCTGACAATGACAGGGAAAAAGTTAATGAGCCCTGGTTGCAGATTTGAGAATGCAAGCTGTTACCCACACGGATATTATCTCATATAAATTGTAGTAACGGCTTGCAATGATGTGTCAATAGAAAATTTACTATTGTATTCAAAGCTACCATGTCACAATGCATTAACTGCGTTGATTAAATGTGTCAACGTCTTAAGACCAGCCGGTTTTCTGTTGTTTTCGATTAAGTGAATGAAGTTGCGACGTCTTTTAGAACTTGCAACTGTTTCTTATCATCTTAATTCTTTGTTAAGTTTTCTTTAACATCAGTATATTTCTTAACATAGCTTCGTAAAACTCTACATAATCTGGCGGTTGTATTGACAATCCTGGATGTATTTATAAGTTCAAATCTCGGTCCTGACATTTTCCATAAAGCTTGAAAGAAGTACGCAAGGACGTTCTGAGTAGTGTGGTAAATATAACACCTTACTTTGTTTCGTTGAGCGAAACCTAACTACACATTTTAAGATTTTCGAAGTTTGTTTTGATAATAGAACACTAAGTTACGTAGTCAGTTGATAAAGAACTGTGTTAATGTAATTTTTGTTCGTTGGAATTGTTGTGAACCATCATTTTTTTCAATTTTTTCAAGTATTGCACCCGGTCTTTATCAAAAACTGTTCAGTTGTCCTATGGAAATGTTCTTCGCTTTGTGTTTGTTTGGTGGATATATTTATTACTGGTCTCAGATCTGTATGTCATGAAGAGGTATCTTTAAAGTTTAAAAGTACGCTGAAGAATTGTTAGAACAATGGGTTTATCTGTAGATTTAGTTGATAGTGTTCGAGGCCTTCCTTTGTCTTATCTTCATTATTGGATTTATTTCATTTAATGCACTAGAAATTTGCAAAAGAAAGTTAATAAAAGATTCCTTTTAGTAACTTTCCAGCATTTGTGCATGTGAGAATTATCCAATTCAATGTGTACGCTTGTATGTGTTGAATCCACCACAACAAAGTTTTGACTGTTGAAGAAAAATTTTGTCATGCTGATTATATTTAATGATGACTAAATCTGTGCAACGAAATCTTGAATAATCACCATTGGTACCAGCACAAAGATTAGTATCTTTATAACACACTTTATTTGTGAGCAGGAACATGCTCATCCAGAATACGCAATAAATAGTAAAATAACGGAAATGTACTCACTCCCAATTGCGCTCCGGGGGCGGTAGATCACCAATCGTCGTCAATGTCAATGTTGACCAGTAGAGGGACTTGAGATACATGCGAGTAACTGATGCAAAGTCTTTTTCTGGTTTTGGGTAACCCCATTCACCCTCAAATCCCCCAGCTTTAGAGATCATGAAGTAGAAAGCAGCAAACCAATGGGAGCCCAGGAACAAGACGTGGGTCAGGTTCACCACTCGCCAAGTGTTGGGGAAAACTGTCCGTGTTTCTACCATGTATACAAATCTGTATGACCTGTATAATTTAAGGAAACGTGGAAACCTAAGGATAGGGTGAATTCCGATGAATATTTGAGCAAGATCCAAAGGAAGAAGGCTACATAAATCCAGTACGAAAAATCTTGAACGCAGATAATGTCCTGCTAGCATTTTATTGTTTGAAACCATAAGGCCCTTTTCGAGATATCCTGTTCTCAATTGAACCAAGATATCCAGTAGATATACAAGATCACAAGTTGCATCCGTAGTAATCCATATAAATTCATATCCATCAACGATTTGCGGGAATGCTTCCCTTGCTATACAGGTCCATAGGTTGTACATGACGCTCAGGGTAAGCACACCAAGCCAGAAGAACATAAAATTCTCATCAGGATTGATAATAAAACGCAGTGTATGCTTTTCTAACGCTTCTCTTTGTATTCGAATTTGCTCGTATTTATTTTCCTCTTCATCCGATTCCTCGGAGATCGTGGTCGCTCCACCCCCATGGCGGGTCGAGAAACGCTTCAGGAAAGAATCTTGTCGCATCAGGGTTGACGTCTTGCGATTGCGTTTCTTGGCAACGCTAGTAGAAACGGCTCCCGCCATTTTGAGTGTTGTCCGAAGCTTGGCCCATTTTGAAGGGCTCCCCGGAACTGGTGGAGAGGGTGCAAGATTATCGTCAACACTTGTGTTCTCAATAGGTAACGGGGTCGAGAGAAGGTCAGGTGACTGCAAAGAGTCCCCTGCACTTGCACCACCTCCTGTGGTAGAGTCCCAGCGTCCGCTCGGACTGTCACAACTTTCTGCTGGAGATCTCTGATTGCCAGTAAAAGAGGTTGTTGTGTGGTAGTTTGCCAAATGTGCATCACTATGACCCTGATAGCCTTGGTGAGTTGCATATGTTTCACATGGTAATGGTTCAGTGCATCCACTTGGCTGCCCCTGATCACCACTTGTAATGTGTTCTTCTTTGCCTAAGTACCTAGTTCCTTTTCTTTTCTTCTTTTTGCCCCGGTCGTAGACTCCATTAAAAGGATTGTGTTGAAGCTGTGTTGGTACAGCTGGAGGAGAAGTTGAGGACTGCCTGTTGCTCTCACCAGCTTCAATATTGCTACCTAAGCCGACAGCCTCACTACGTTCGCCGTCCACAAGACCGTAATTATCATTGCCATTGGCAGCTGCGGAATTGGAATGATGCTGAACATCCGCAGCTGCTCCCGTTGTCGAGTGAAACTTGCCTAAAGTTTTTGAGGGGACCTTAGACCTATTATTGCCAAAAGAATTTTGTGCTTGAGTATCTTCTGTTGATAGCAGGTGATCCCTGACATTAGCAGAGCCATTTCCATCCTCACGGGACGTGTCCAGTTGGGACAAACTACCAGACAGGGACGTGTTGTCTGCCGGGACTATACGGATATTGGGCACTGTGCTTTGCATTATCGCCATGTATTCTTGGTGATGAAGTGGCTCTGATGGGGATGACTGGGTAGGGTGTGTATGAAAAGATTGTTGTTGGTTTTGCTGGGACAACGGGTCTAGTAATCGGAGGTCAGATTCTACTTGATAGGTATCTCTGGAGGCAAAATCTGGACGCACCGGTTCATTGTCACCTGCTGATTGTCCTCGAAGATGGTTTTTGCTAAAACCGAGCCGAGTGACAGTGACATGTCCTGTGGGGTCTGAACCTGATGAAGCTGCGCCACTGGACACTGGAGACGTGACCCTTTTCTCAGCTGAGGGTTCTTTTGTGTCACTCATGTTCTCTGCGACAATAGATTCTAAGTACATTCGCTAATAGCCCACGTAGTTCCATCCTAATTACACAGACGGCTGCTGAGCCAATTGTGGCACTGAACCTGTCCATTCCCCGGTCCCTGTGGCTGTCCTTTCACTTCACTTTTCCTCCTAGCCAATCATCTGTTCTTCGTACTCCTGCAAATACATTAAAAGCACACTACGTTGCAATTAAGCCTGCAAACCACTTGTAAGATTTATGTTTACAAGTTCTACAAGGTTTTGAAATTCTTTGTGATTTCGTATTGAAGTGAAATGCTACAATTTGGGCAGTAGTCATTCCAAATATTTGTGAAATTGAAAGATTTTCAGCGAAATAACACAGTTAATATATATAAACGTATTGTGTTCCCTATTGAGGTGATTTGTTTAAAATCTGTGCGACATTTAAGGCTTAATATAACGAAAGATATATTTCTGTTGACAAGCTGTGGTGGTAGATTAACCTTTCCGGGTTCTTTCAGATAACTGTGTACTCCGTGCGTCCATCATACACATGCTTCAAATCCAAAAAGACAGGTTGATAGGTTCTACGGTAACTCCAATCAGATTTAACCCGAATATGGTTTCCCTACACGCGTAATGTGGTACAATGGGGACAATCTAGTTATTCCCGATACGCATTTCTGTCAGATCTGCCAGATCTGACAGATCTAGAAGTAGACGAATACTCTTTGCTATTGTAGCTATTGAATATTTGATGGAGTACACAAAACCTGGTAGGTATTGGAAATATCAAAGAACCCCTACCTTTAAAATTTAAATTGTGATAAATCTTAAAAATGCATTTTATTCTGTTAGATCTGACAGAACTGTCAGGCTTGCTAAACCTGAAACACCCGACTGCACATAATTTGATGTGGACAAATAATTACCATTCAACATTTTCTAGAATTCACAAAATTTTTCTGAAGGAGGACCAACCAAAAATCGTCATGCAAACTGCAAACAGAAATGCAATTATTACCGCCCGCATACGAAGGGAAGGTAATGTTTTCACAGGCCTGTCTCCGTCCACAGGGGGGGGTTACTGAGATCATACACATAGCCAGGGGGTCTATCCAGGGGGATCTGCCCGGGGGGTACTCAGATCATACACATAGCCAGGGGTCTGTCCAGGGGGATCTGCCCAGGGGGTACCAGGGGTACCTGGCGGGTATCCAACCAGGGGAGGGGTACCCCAGCTAGGGGGTACTTACCCAGGGTACTGCCCAGCTGAGCAGGGGTACCTCCTGGCTGAGTTAGGGTACCCCCTCCCCCTGGGAATAGGACAGCAGAGCGAGCACTTGCTAAGCAGTGGACGGTACGCCTCTTGCGTTCATGCAGGAGGACTTTCTTGTTAAGATTTGATTTTTAAATTAATTAAAAATATTTATGAAAGAATTATTTTAATTCAGATTGTGGCAGTAGTTACAAACATGGCAAAATAAACCGGAAAATTTAAACAATAATTTCCATTTTACTTAACAAAAGTTCCACAATGAAACAAGCGAACCAGTAAACGAAATATGGTCAACATTATTACTGAGATAAAACTTTGCATTACCATCTTGACACGGCTTTAAATCTCTAGTGGTTTTCTATAATTCGTC
Source organism: Haplosyllis leylae (assembly GCA_038406175.1). Lineage (NCBI taxonomy): Eukaryota > Metazoa > Annelida > Polychaeta > Phyllodocida > Syllidae > Haplosyllis > Haplosyllis leylae. The sequence continues at coordinate 4,709 of JBCAUG010161724.1, read as the reverse complement.
ATTTTCTGGCAAATCCTGGCAGAATCCTGCCAGCATAGACAGAGAAGAACAAAATAAAAAATTGCCTCCAATGGCGATTGAACCTGGTATCATACCAATGCTCTACTGAATGAGCTAAGTCAACATTTAGTTGCCAGTCTGAATCACCATAACATTTACAAAGTCACACTCTATTGATTCTAGAAATGATTGAAGTCCAAAATGTTAAGTGGTGCATGAAACAAAACTCACTTCAGAAATCTCATGCCCAACAGTCAGTAGAGCATTAGAGTGATCAAGTGCTCCTGGGTTCAATCCCACTCAGGGGAATTTTTTTATTTTGCTCTTCTCCGTTAATGCTATCAGGATTCTGCCAGAATTTGGCAGAAATAGACGAATTGTAGAAAACTCGAACTCGAACAAAATTTGTTCAACGAAACTAATTACTTTTCAGCTCCCGAATTTGGTCGCATTCGCATCTACTCCCTTAGCTTCAATTTCCCTGATACCAAGATTCATCTGTATTCTAGTGACACAAAGCCACAGCTGGCCTTCGTTAGTTAAACCAGGTCATTCCACACAAAATACAGCTCTATGCTTCCAGGTGATGATGACAATACAGCAAGACTTAAGATTTATCCGAGCTTTTCACGATAAGATCGAATTTACATTTTAAGCTTGAATTTAGATCAAGGGCTTTAAAAACTTTCAGCAAAAAATAAAGTTTCCTTTAGTGAGAGTTGAATCCACAACATTGACCATTACTGGTTTCCAATTCTAATGCCTTGCTTACTGTGCTAAGTCACCATTTGTTTGTTAATCTGAATCGTTGACACCTTTATAGAGTTTTGCTCTATTGATTCAAGAAATGATCCAAGTCCAAAATGTGAAATAGTGCATGAAACAAACATTAGCTAAAGGTCTCCCAAGTAGCACATGTCTGGTTGGCACAAATGGATAAAAACATTAGATTTCTAACTTAGCAATGGTAAGTGTTGTGGGTTCAACTCCCATTGGAGGCAACTTTATTTTTGCTGAAACTTTTTACAACCCATCAATGTAAATTTAGGCTTAAAATGTAAATTTGATTTTATCGTGAAAAAATGGATTTCATTTCGACAGCCTGACTGAAAGTGAAATACATTCCCATAAAAACGACTGAAGTATTCATCACATCGTAATCGATCACAAAAGAAATGTGTGTCACTGATATCTTACTATTTGAGCTTTCTGCCTTCTTATCGCCCGCGTACGTAGTTCGATGGGAAGGTACTGTTTTCACAGGTGTGTCAACAGAATGGATGGGGTATCCCTTACTTGGGGAGGAGGGGTGCCCCCACCCTCTGGTCCCAGGTCCTTTCCCAGGAGAGAGGGGGAGTACTCTGGCCTTTTCTCTCAGGTCCTTTCCCAGGGCACTCCACTCCAGCCTCCTAGGACAGGGGTACACCCCTGGCCAGGACCAGGACTTGGGTACCCCTCCCCCAGGACAGGACCAGGACAGGGTACCCCCTCTCCATTCCACAGACAGGACCAGAGCAGGGGAACCCCCTCCTCCCTCCCCTCCCCTTCTCCTCTCCCCTCCCCTCATCTTTCCCCTCCCTACCCTCCCACCCCCTCTCCCTCTCCCCTCTCACCTCCCCTCTTCACCTCTGGACAGCACATGCCACAGACAGGATAGACCGCACATGGTATACCTCTTGCGGTCATGCAGGAGGACTGTATTGCGGTTTTAAACATTATGTAATACTTTTCCAGTTCATGTTCGGCTTATTTTAAAGTTGACAACATACCCCTACATAAACTGGTGAATCTGGGGAATCCGCGCAGGCGGGTAAGCACGCAAGCGAGGGAATCCACCCTGGCTTTGAAACCCAGGGCAGACGTCACCAGAAGTCCAAAACAGGGGTATCAGCAGCCCCGCGAAAAGGACATGTGTCCTACAAAAAATTTAAAAAAAAAAAAAAGAATGCATACAGCAAATGTATGAAATGCAACTAGAAGCATTCAAATTCTTCCAGTAGGGATTCCTGCAAATGCGTGCATGAGTATCTGATTAATGACTCAAATAGTTCCTTAAGTAATCTAAAAAGCACAAAAATGCATATTTCATTTATGTTTAGTTGAATGTTCATAAACATGAACACTTCTTTACCATTTCTTTATGGGAAAAATTGTGTCCTTACACTAAATAACTATTCTTCTTTTGTAGACTATCCACAGATTTCACAAATTACAAGATAACTATGTTCCAATGTGAATATGGGTCCACCCTGTCCAAAGATTCAGAATCCTTGACTAGTGACTACTCTGAGCCACTTGATAAAGAGGGCTACTTCTGTGGAGCTTCAACTAAAACAGGATCACAAAAGAATGATTATGAAGAATCTCTCCCTTTGAAGAAAATTAGCATCCCATGAGGATAGTTGCCTTCACCAATTCAGAGAAACTCAAAAGTTATTCGCTTGTCATTTCCCACATGATAAGGGAAAATCTGAAATGAACTTGAAATAATGGGTTGATTAACAAACAAAGAGAAATGGACTTGCCCCTGGACCTTCAGTAGTCTGAAGGATGAACATTTTGATCTGTATATGATTGCAACAGGCTATTTGGTTAACTTATTATGGCAATTCAGGGGACATCTAAAACTCTGCGGGATCAACATTTTGATTTGTACAAAATTGCAACAGGCTTGGTGATGCAGCAAAGAATAACTGTGCACAACAAAGTCCTAAGAGATCATTTGCCAGTTGATCGAGTGCAGAGAAACTGCCCTAGTACAGGGAAGGGAAATAAAAGACAAGTAGATACTCCAGATTATCTGTGCATAGGAAAGTGACAAGTCATCCAGAAATTAACATTACAATTAAAGTAAATTGGACCATTTTTTAACAAATTTCGTAACAAACTTGTCATCATAATTTTGTGAATATCACTTCATTGTAAGATATTTTTTACATTGTATGTGTGCTAGATTTGATGGTGATATTTCCTGACTTCATTTTGATAGGTGTTATTTTTATCAACTATTCTTTGTACCCCACTTTAAACACTTAATCAATAAAAATAGATCGACTTGCCCCTGGACTAAGTGCACTAATCTTATTTTGTAATATAACCAGACTTTGTCTTTATAGTTGTAAAGGACAGACAGAAATGAGGAAAAGATACATGTATTACTAGATGTCTCGAGTTTGTTTCTATATCTGTCATGTTTATTCACAATTTTTTCCCTTGTACTGATTAACAGTTAATGATTAAAATGAGAACTGTTCAATTAATAATCAGATGCAAGAAAACAGACTATTTCAATTTCACAATTTGACTTGTTTATTTGTCTTACTCACATTGTAAATATGTTTATAAAGAATTGTTAAAATACTAATAAAACATTTTATCAGCAACACTTCACTGTAGTTTTGTTTGGTGTCAAAAATTTCATGAGAAGGGTAAATGCAAAGAGTAACATCAGTACAGGTATTACAACTGAAGTGTCGCCCACACCATACTGAGCAAGTTGCTCTTTGATGAAGTTGCACCAATTACATTTTGTTGATAGAGGCTGAGTGTAGATTGGTAACACCTGTTACAGGTTTATCATGATTATACACAATTTGAGGAGTAGTCATAGTACATGTATTTGCCTGCAGTGGGTTGGTTTGAAATGATGCAGAAGGCTGGAAAGTAGGTTACATGGATGTTGTTGCAGTACTTGTAGTGGTCTTGCTTTTCTTATCATGTTTACATATACCCTTGAAGTCATGTATGTTTTTTTGGATACTTCTAATACTATTTTTAATAAGTTTAGCTTTTTAGGTGATGGACCAATAATAAAGTGGTCATCATTTTCTGGTTCACTGATACTGTGAATCAATGCATTTTTAAGTATTTGTTCATCATTTTCTGATTGTTTGAACTTGAATTACCACTGCATGAATAATCTTCTGAAACCCTTAGTATAATAAGTGCTTCTTCTTTATTAAATAGATTCTTAGAGTTCATATTGTTCTTTGCCATTGTGATTCAATTTCTCATGAACACCCCATACCTCATGTATTGACAAAAATGTGTCTGTACATAAAACTGGTGGAGAATTGCCTGTGTTTTTTTGAAAATACACAGGTTATAAAATGTTTTATTGGAGTATAGATAGCAGCACTTCATTGTGAAGGATTTATAACTTTTACACAAATTATTACCATAATTATTACCAAATTTTTTGCTTCAGTCATAAGGAACATACATATTTTTTTGGGTGCAGTGAGAAGGGCACACATGATGCATGCATATTTTTCACACACGGTCATATTGGTTTCATTGAAAATGAGGCGGTGGCGCGCGACGGGTTAGAGGAAATGCTTAAGTAAACGATTTGTCAATATTAAAACCAAATAATTTCTATACCTCATAAACACAACAGGTGGCGAACATTGTCTAAAAACTGAAAAGAAAAGATTCTATGGGATTTAAACTTTCCTTGACCCCATTAAGAGGCACCTCATATTTGTCAATGTATATTGGAGGGGATGAAATGAAAGATATGGAAATGTTTTCAAAAATCTGTCTTTCCAGGTAATGTAAAAACGGTGCAACGTGGATAAAAAACGCACACATGTCTTTTGCAATCGACAACGTATCAACTTGTAACAGATGTAAAAATAGCCCTGTGACGGGCTGAGGTGGTTTAAGTTAAAAAAGATGTCAAATTGTCAAAAAGATGTCAAATGTCA
>JBCAUG010161613.1:0-20228 GCA_038406175.1 Haplosyllis leylae | reverse complement strand
TGCACGCAAGGGACCTTTCAAAAGCCACCTTGCGTGCACGCGAGGTGACGAGTCACCTAGTGAAATTTTTCACTCCTTGATATTCTGTTATTTCATCACAGAACCAGCAAATCAATTCTTGCACTGTGAGTCCCCGGGAACTGAGGCCCCTCTGTAGTCAACCGTGTCTGGATTAAATCAAGTGCAGCCAAACAAACAATTCTTCAGACACCTTCCCCATGTCAACATGGCGATCCCCACACCCAATCCAGATTTTATATAGTGCAAAAAAGTTAGATCGTGAAGACAACCAACTAAAACGTCTTTGAATGGTAGGGCACCTTTTTTGGCCGCATCTTTGGTGTTATGAAAATTAAATAAACTCATTTCGATTAACAACCTGTGGTCAGCCAGCTAACGGCGCCAAAAGAGAGTCCCATTGGTATTTATTATTATTACTGGTTCTTGAATACCAAAAGTGGGCAAATCAGTATATATGTCTTCGTTAAATATAACAAACATATCTTCGGAGCTAGAAGCCTACATCGACCAGGGGGTCATATCAATTTAGCTTCGATCAAAAAGGACTCATGGGAAAAAATACGAGATTGCACGCACAATTCAGGCATTTTATTTTCTCAGCAAGTTATTGAAGCAGATCAAAAAAGTGCTTGTCACGTTCACAAATGTTGAAATTAGGTAACAAATCAATTCATTACAAAATAATTTTTCCTCTGATTCACCAATCATTCTGTGCTACTGAGTGGTATAAATTTCCTTCTTCTACGACATCCCGCATTTGAACACTTCAAAATTAATTTTCAAATGGGCTATGTTCAAGATTTGAATAAGATTATGGACATCGATTTTCAATTATCGATTGAAGAGCTTCATTTGGAAATACCCAATATCATTTTGCTTCTCTTCTGCATAAAAAAAGCTTATGGCAGCTTGTAAATGTAAATGTCGCCAAATTATGCCAAAAGAATTTCAATGGGCATAGGCTTTTGGTTTCCAAAGGATTAAATTCTAATTGCCACTCGAAGTAACAGAGATACTAAAATTTTTGTGAGTGTGTTGCCTAATGGCTCCTCTGCCCACGGATGCCTTTACCTCTCTCAACTGAGATCAATCCCAGAATGTTGAAGAGTAAAACTGACTATTTTTCTTGATTCGCTCTAAAAGAAACTAAGGGGTAAGGAATATACAAAACCCTGTCAACTAATTGTAAGTTGAGGCAAGGCAAGAAACGGGAATTCAACTCGACATTGAAACGTAGAATGCCAGTCTTTCTTCAATACCACAAACAATCCAGTTACAATGCTACTGATCAAAATCCTCAATCAGAAGCATAATTGTAAAGTCAATAAACCATAAAAATAAATGAAATATTTGAGTATTTCGACATGTCTTCATTTACATGATCGAATTTGAATTAATGTCTGATAAAATCTTTGACCTAAGTTTCACAGATACCTTCAAAATCAGGTCGATAATTCTTTGGTGGAATCGACCTGGGATAAAAGCACCTCAGCATCCAAACAAGGAAGTACCAACATCGGGTTTCAAGAGGTTTACAAACGACTTGAGGATACAGGATCATGTCTACACAAATTGATTGTACAAAAGATATTCTTGGCTTTGCAAACAATACAATATTTACACAGCAGTGTCTCTATAAGTAGAACCTCTTGATACCAGAGTTAGATTACCAGTACAGATGGAATATCTTTCACAAGAAATAGAACACACAGTACAGAGCTCGAATATTGCAAATAGGGAGATAAATAGATTGCTCAGGGAAACACTTCCATTCCGTGCAGTAATCGGATGTGAACTTACCCATAGGCCACAATTAAATTGTTTCAAAGCTGTGGCTGTTTATGTAAATTTGACATTTGAAAAAGTCTCACGTTCATTTGCAAAGCTTTTAAAAATCCCATATGCTTAACAGTTTAGAGTTACCACAAGACTCGCATCAATGATAAATTAGCTGCTGATGGAGGGGAAGTACGTTCTCCTGCTCGCATTCGTTCTAGTCATTTACCTATGCCTGGGAGCTGGACTTTTTCTGTGGGCGGAGAAATCTAGGGAGAAATCTACAAAGGAAGATACCTACATCAAGTACGACAGCTTCCTGAGTAAGTTTTTGATCTTTAACAATAGTTCTACCATTTTGTTGGGAGCTTAGAAATATAGTATTACTCTATTGTTTGACTAAGTTTATTGCGAGCGTGTTTCGCTTTTGGTCGTCTGAAAGTTTGTTTTGGATGATGTTCCCACAAGACAAGTTTGCATGAAATGCACCCAGACAGTGTCACATAAATTTTGTTACTGATCATATCATTTAATCGGAACTGTACTATTGGAAAGCCTGATATTTTCAATAAAAGTACTGGAGGAGCGGATCTGGGGGGGTCAAGGGACGCATCCCCTATCCAGGCCAAAAGTTCATTTGCATGCAGTTTTTGGGACGAATTGGTTAAATAGAAGGTTGGTACCCCCCCTTAGGGGCTGGCGCCCCCCCTCTGGGAAATCCTGGATCCACCAATGACAGTCAGTAACAAAAAGCGAATGGCATTGTATCAGAACTTTTCGTTATATTTGCCTGTAGTTACCACTATCTGACACTGATCCACATCTACAATTATACACAAAATGGATAGTGCCATAGTGGGTAGAGTTTTGCCAAGTTATGGTGGTTCAGTGACACCGATCGTAAAAGCTGTTAGCAACAAAAATACGGAATGGTACAAACATAAAGTAGTTGACAACCATTTGAAAACAAGGATCATTAAGGTTGATTCTGAAAATCGGCACTGGCAATTAAAGGATGGATTCGCAAAGTTGAATTCTGTTTTTTTTTTTAATTATTTATTCAAGATAGATCTATCTGATGATTAAAGATATCGTCTCTGGAGAAGTATGCCAAACGTGTTTGTAGCTTTAATCTCTCCCAATAATCCAAGAAGAGTTTCAAAACTAACAGAAGTTCTCATAGACAAACCGCAGAAAATGTTTTGATTCAATCGATCACCCAATATCTTAAGCCTCATTTAAGCGAAGACACAAAAGGGATCTTGAATTCTAAGCAAAGTATATTTGTGAAACAAATGTTGACAAGCCTTGTTCAAAAACACCGTTCCCAAAAAACTAGAATCCTCAGTTTTCATAAAATACACAAAGTATTTTTGTAGAAATATTCTTATGTGACTACGATTTGTTATAGTTTTTTACAAATTGATTTTTGATGAAAAGGATTGCAGGATGACCAACAGATCTATAATAATCTCGATCATTTTATGCTATGCAAGGACTATTTCATGCAAATAGTAGCTATTTTTCTCACTTGGAAGAAAGCAGCAAATGATGCTATTTCTCCAATACAGTACTGTACTGACTATACTGATGGAAATTTATGCATGAATAGTGAATTCCTATAGCTTTACTTCATTTTCCCCAATAACAATGGATGTATGTGATGTCTATCTACAGATCTTGCAAAATATCACATTCATTTCTGAGAAATGATGTGTTTGTTTTTTCCAAATTTTCATAAATTTTCCCAATATAGAGCAATGATAAAATTGTTCGAAATTCATCAAAAACATTTCCTATACAGTGAAAATTGAACTGTGGCCAGGGCCCCTTTGCCATAAAATAATGGCAAGGCAAAGTAAATTTTTTGGTTTGACGTTTTAATCCCAGTAGCCCAACAGGGCTAGCCTCTGATTCCATGTTTTGAGGGTTATTCATAAAGGCCCTGTGTAATTTTTTCTGAACAATTTTGGTCTACTGCAATCAGTATATTTTTACCTGGCATACTCACATATATAAGCTTCATCATCAACATTTCTATTATCATTGCATAGTGAAATATAATCAGGAGAGTTTGCTCATACATGCTGATGTGAAATTTCACAATTGTTCTAACCCTAAATAATGTTGCTCTGCTCTTCTTGCAAATAGAATTTGAATACTTTTCTCAGAGACGAACGTTATAAAGAGGAAGTGAGAAGTCTCTGCCAAGCTCAAAATGGACATTATTTCCTGATCATGTTAGAAAGGAACAAAGTATTTTCGGATTTTTTTTGAAAAAATATAAATTTAGGGCCCTAAAATTCATAGTTTAGCTCTTAAACTGTATACTTGGGCCTCCAAATCTGGGGGTCAGGGGACCCCTTCCTGATTAGCTCCAAGTGTTCACCCCATCCATTTACCAATTTGCATTTTTGATTAGTTAATACCCTTCTCCTCACAATCAATCAGATTTTAGGTACATAGCAAAGTAATTTGCTTAAAATTCTGAATTTTCCCCACGATTCTTTTTAAGAAAATATTCACATAGAAAAGATGAATAAGCTGACTCTAACATGCTAACTAATATCATACCAGAAATGATGTCATTACATACTGACTTGTGATGTGATGTTACAGCTGACTCTAGCATGCTAACTACTATCATATCAGAAATGATGTCATCACATACTGACTTGTGATGTGATGTTACACTAAATCTGAAAATATCAATGACTGAAAGAGTTTCCTACGCTGACTCAAATGCAGTAGACAAGTAGAGGAATTACCCCAAGCTGTGGTGTGCTATGATCTTGGTCAAAAACCTTTAGCTTGTGCTAAAAATTATTTTAAAGGTTGTTGTTATAACATCTGGTTCACCTGGGATAGAGGCATTGTGCTGTGTCAGTACACAGACTGTCCAGGAGACCCTCTACATACCTCTACGTGAAGATCCTTCATGCACTTCTGCATGGAAATTCCTCCACCCTCCACCCTTCTGTGATCCCTCTGTGACCCTCCACATACCTCTGCACAGAGACTCCCACACATCCTTCTTTACCTTCACACACCCCTATGCTCAGAGAACACTCTATGCATCCTTTCACACACATCCACATGTAGACCCCGCCATGCACCCTAGCAAAAATTTGACTGGTTGATGCTACTCACTACAGGAAATCAGAGTATTGGCTTTTAATTGACAAATTTGCATAAGATCCTGATTTTACCCAACCGCTATCTCAAAAAGTATCCGTGCACCCATAATTGATCAAATAGCTGACTCTTAACGAGGCAGCAATGACACAAATTTGCATTGGAATATAATGTCCATTGCAAAGAAATAATCAGACTTTGGCTGATGTGGTTCAAATTTTGCACATAAAAAAGAATTTTGACGCATCCCGAAATTCGCCGAGGATGAATAAGCTGTCTCAGGGAGCCAGCAATAACGGAGCTAAAACACTAAGGTTTCCGAAGTATCTTAAATAGAAACCTTGGAAGGCACATTTACTGACTAAATTTTTGTCCCTTATTTCTGCAATGTACACAAAGATATCAAATAGATCTAATTTATTATGTTACCGAGTTGTCATGCATGTGAAATAAGTTGCAGAGGAATATCATGAAGCAATTTGAACCATCTTTGCTTTGTTACCGTCATTCTCTGCTTATTGGTTTCTGTTATTAATTGAAATCTAATATAGACTGGTTGTCATAACTTTATTAATTCTTAAGTTCATTAATTAATCCAACGTAAATGAACACAAATGAGGACATGCGGTATACGTGTATTTCGGTGATGAATGCGTTGAAATAGCAAACTATTGCCGAACTCACTAAATTTATCATAAATACAGTGATGTTCGTTAGCGATCAATCTCTGTTTTTGCAAGTTTCTAGTTTCATGTAAGGTCTGTCATCAAAGTTCAACCCCCAACTTTTTCTATTCTTGCAATGAAATTTCATTAAAACAAGAACTTTTCCAAGAGCATACGTTGAACACTTGAATGTAAGTTTTCTTCGGACACATCCATGTTTTTGCAGAGATGTAATTTGCAGTGTGTGGAGGAAAATAGTGGACAAACAACATCTGGTCCATCTTATTTTCTCCATTTCGACGTCCAATATCGTAAAAGCAGACTTCAAAAACAATGTTGTGTCTGAGTGACAACTTTGATGCGAATTGCCCTCAAATGGGATACACAAATTTTGGACACGCTGTGGAAGTTTCCTTTGAAACTTAATAATTGGCCATAACAAATATGTCATGGAATAAATTGTGGCTTCGAGGAGGAAAATCTTAGAGACAAGCTTTCGCGCGTCTGTAAGTTGTGAGCTCATTCATAATGTACGCTTTCATGATATCTCCACTTTGTCAAATAGCTGTTTCGGAATGGCGAAATACGTGAGTGCACTTTGCCAACGACACAGATGATGAATCCAGAACAAATGAAGATACAGTCCAATTTACAAATCATTTACGTTTCCTTGTTTTCTGCATTAGAATATTGCTTTCACTGACAACATAAATCAAATACATTAAGTGTATACGAAGAGAATGGGCCATCCATAACTTGGTACTTTACTTTCCTCATAAGCTCAGTAGACTCTACCCGTTATTTTAAGAGTGTTAATAATTCTCATAATCAATGTGATTTTTCTGTAATGGGAACGATGGTCAGAGAAAGCCTGCAGTCCCCATTTAATTATGGACTACATAGCAATTTGTACAACCATAAACTTCAGGGAATCAAGCCCCCTTCCCTGCAGAAAAAGGCCACAATAAAGATGGCACCTGAGGCGACCATTGATGGTCAACATGTTTAGAATATGAAATTAATATCAAGATTTATTCGATGTTAATTTTGAACCTGTTATGTCATTGCCTGTCTTCATGTCGTTTTTTTCTTCTCGAATTGACGCGTTGAAAGATGTTTTTGTTACAAATTGTACCTAATCTTGAGCGTCATTTTAAAGGCCTCACTTTTCACGCTGATTATAAAGTTTTCATGGGATGTTGAACAGTAAGATCTTTGTCAGAGCATGTTGTCTTTTCAACAATTCTGAGAGTTTTTGCTAATGATCTAGGGTTAAATCCTTTCAAATCAACTTTGACTCTGAAGATGCCAATGTCTAACTGGGAATCGTAGTAAAACTTTCCACTTTCCAACCTCCAGGACCATAAGGTGTCACAGAGAAGACAGAAGGCTCCAGTCCTGGTTAGTTTGTTAGTTAGTCTCTTGAAGTCGTCCTTGTGTGGCCACTCAGGCAGCATTGCCTGATCACATTTTTATTCTGTTTTTTTTTTTCAACTGAATAAAATTCATAAGTCGCGTCACACTCTGACAAATTAAAAATATTCATCAGTTTTCTGGGTAATTTTACTGTGACTTTGACCAACAAACTTCCGGTTGTGCTATCATTCACCGATGATTCATTGAGTCGAACCCATCTGCAGCGCGTATCTGGTTGCCAGAAACAAGTGGCATGTGCACATTCATGTGAGTTAGAAATGTCACAGCACTTGATAAAAAAGATTGAAAATATTTCAATTAAACAAGAAGAATACTAAAATACTTGTTTATTTCCTCTGCTTCAAATGTTTTCGAAATTATATAAATCTTCTTCACATTTGTTTGGACGAGTGGTCGCGGTATCTTTAGCTGTTTCATGATCGCTGTCTGCAAATATCAACTAACGGGTGAGAAACTTCCTGCACAACTCTTGTTCTGCAAAGGAAAACGTATTTTGGGACAAGCGTAAGAACTTTTTTGCGTGTCCTAAAGCCTATTGTAAGCTGTACTGTGTCACTATTGCACTGTTGGTGAATCGTGTTTCTCTTATTAGTCATTATTGCTAATTCCATTAACTCGTTGTCATGTGCAACGGTACTTTCTATCGTTATATTCGCATCAGATAGCAGCTGAATAAACTCATGCTGAGACATGAACAGGATGGTAATATTCTTGTTAATTAGCGCCGTTATTCCTTGTTGTAATCTTAAGGTGTTTATTCTTTTTGGGCGTTAATAAACTGAGGTTTACAGTTCAAGGTAAGGCAGAAAAATCTGTAAGCAGTTGCAAACAATACTAAAACCATCAGTTGACTTTTACAATTGCTGAGAAAAACTAAATCACAACAGTAGATAAAGTTATCTTTAGAAACTCTTCGAAAACTTTTATTATGGCTTAAGACAATCAGGTGAGGAAGAAGATTCTAAAAACCGGATTCCTCAATTGCACAGTGAATAATTTCAATGTTTCCTGCAGTATTGGACTTTGCGGCAAAAGCCTACAGTTATTTGATGTACGTATCAAGTCATCAAATGAATGTTTCCACTGCTGTTCACAGCAATTACAGAATGACTTTCAAATGAAAAGGCAATATGCATGAATAATTCGACGTACAGGGATATTTATTGTGAAGAAGACAGAAGAATCTGACTTTTCTCCGTGAGGGTCACCAGCAGGTAGAAAGCTTACCTTTGCTGGCTTGTCCATTGTTCCGCCTTCTGACCCGTATAATCTGATTGGAACACAAGATTCCTTGGGTGAATTCTGGCCATAAGATAAGAAACTGTTATGCTACCAACATATCAAAATGTCACTGTCTTTGGATATTACATCAAAACTTCTCTGCAATATGATTCACTGTGTAACTCCTGTTATTCCAATCAACAGATATATCATCAAACCTTTTAAAAATCCCAAGAAACTGCTTTACATCACAAGTCATGGCAATCTTCTAAAAACAAGAGAGACCTTCACACTGTCCAACTTACTGACGCCAAAATTGAGTCAATACAATGGTCAAGTACGCTTTCAGATAACTATAATCAAAATTTGTGAAAGGTCTTAATTTTTAAAATCTCCTTTATGAATGTATATTATGTACTCTTGCGACCAATGAAAATTTATTTTTTGTGTAGGAGTTACAAATAAGTCATATTTCCCTCAATAAATTCGAGACAAGCTTGCTCTTTGTAATGAATCTAAAGGCTTCCCAGTGCTGACTTAGGATGTCTTTCTGAAGGCATTAAGGTGACCTTAATTGCCTGTAATGTCATCTCATAATCCTCCATTTCGTCAATATTTAATGATATGGTCGCCTGAGGTAGAACCATCCTGAAAGTTTTAAAACTATGTTATTTCATCCTCTGATCCGTTCCGATTACCATGCTTTATTAAATATTCGATTGATGTTCTGTCACATCTGGGTCTATAAATTTGGTCGTTAACAGACGTTATTATTTATGTTTATTTGATATATCAATTGTTCTTTTTTAAATAATACATAATTGTTTCTTCTAATTACATGACTCCATACATATTTTAGCGGGGAAAAATTCATATTTAGAAACATTAACGTAATGACACTGAGTTTGGAAGTCGTGTGTTACTTCGTGCGATAAGTGTGCGGAACAAATGATGCACCATTCGCTAATCACAAGGGTTCCATTACAATAGCACGCAATTAAACACACGTTTTAGCAGATGTAAGCTTCCTTTCCCAGTGAATGTAGCTTCGTGCAAAAGAAGTTGCACTAATTTCCCCTGATGCGCCTTCAACTAATGAAATTTCAATTTTAAAAAAAGGTTTCATCCATATTACCAAGAATTGCAAGTCAATCTTCACGTTTTTCATTTCTCAAATGGAAGTAGCTCCATTGCTTATGCGCCCTAGAAATTTAAAATTACATTTTGGCAAACGTCATACAGAAAAATGATTCTAAATCTGTACGCTACACGCAGTGTACACCCAGTATTAATCATTGTATGTTCCTCGAAAAAACAACCGACTGCAAACTTTCAGTCTCGATATACCGCTCTCGAGGAGACACAAAATAGATGGTTGCCCCAGAATCCCCAGCATCCAGAACTGACATTTAACACAATCCAAAAACATTTAGTTTTTAGAATATATACGTGACGCTTTCTGTTTTTCGTTTCTTATATTTAGTTATTGTTTTTATCTTGTATTTTGCTATTGTAAGGATTTAGATTAAATCTTAGGAAAGGCTTCCACGATTCGCTTCAGGATTCATTTATTTCTTTGGTAATATACTATGATTTCATATGGTCCTCGACCGCCTTCATTGTAGTTTCTTTTTGACAATGTCCAATTTCATTCAGAATGTATGTCTTGACTACAGATTTTGACGAATCAGCCAAATATATTTCCGTTCTTGTGTCAAATAAACTGACCTGTATGCGTCAACAAAAACCTTTCACGCTTTTAGGGATGCAATCATTTAAAACACACTTGGGCTTAAACGCTCACAAAGATATATCAATATTCAAAAGCAGAAAATGTTTTCTTCAAAAAGTGTTCTTAAATATTGACAAAATTTCTGTTGGTGTATTTGCAGGTTGAAGTCACAAGAAGTGTTTTTGACGATGCGTCAGCAGCTCTTGGTAGCAACTGCGTTGGTGTGCTTCTGGGCTCATGTGGTCTCTGCTAAACCACTGGAAAATGACTTGACAGAGTTGCTGGAGAGCAAAGACGAATCCCATAATGACAATGATGCTACATTAGACAATAAATCTCCGATATCCAAAAGAGACGTTACTCGAGAGGAAAATGAGGCTCTCACAAAGCTATTAATCAGTGACCTCATAAAGGAATTAAAGAAGGATTCCTACTACGCCCGACAAGCTCGACTTTCATCCGATGTTAACGAGGAGATGATGGAAAAGAGAAACCCGTTTTGGCAGCAGATTGGTGGACCATTACCTGTGGCAACTCGCTTGGCATCTTTTGGCAGTAAAATCGAGCCCGATGGATCCAGGACCAGTTCACACGCGTTCAAGGCCATGAGGTACGGAAGGAGACGATAAGTGATTCACAACCAAGCAAAAAATACAGAACTTTCACTCAGATACATGTGAAAATAGCAGCTGTAAAATTTAGCATTAACTTAACCATGCAACTCGTTTCTGCATCACATTATATTTGGTAAAGGTACATTTTCATGTTCTTGCGTCGCACCCAAAATTCGTCTGAAACCTGATAATCGCATATTCAGCAGAGTCCATCTGAACATAAAGATCTCAAGTCGGTTTAACATTTGGAGAGTTTGGCCTTTGAAACGTCTAACGTGAAATGAATTAACATGAAAACCGACCTCCATAAGTCAGGTATCATTGATCAAGTAAATTGTATTTCAATAACCATTTCATAGACTTAACTTTATTTTCAAAGAAATTGAAAGCGGAAATGGAAACGTTCACTAAACATGTATCTCACACCTCCATGCTTGTGATAACATGTGGACAGTGACCATTGGTAGAAATTAGGACCCTATTTGTCTCATTTAGACTTAAGTGATTAAAGAATTCCTTTGTCAGGCTAAATCCAATTTAATAAGCACTTAATTGCTTGCAAGGCGACTTTTTGTCGCATCCTTGTATCATTGTATTGTAACATATATTATAAATAATAAACATGTTATTTTGTTAACTCTGTCTGCATGATAGATTTTTCTGTTCATTTATGCAATACATAAAACTATTAAGGGACTGTATGCTTGAGTTTTCACATTTCTTTATCTGGTATCGAGGGATGACCAGAGCACTGATGTCGTCTGGGATAACCACGTTCCAGTCGAGAACTTAGCGGATAAAACGTTCAAAGTACACTGTATTTTGCACAGGCAGGTCTAGTCTTTTGCCAAGGTTAAAAATATTACTAAATTGATTGTTCTGTGGGTTGGAACTTCAAACGTCCGTGTGGTCGACATTTATGCTTATTTCGGATGAGTGCCCAAACGTGTGCTTTTCTCCTTGGAGTTAATCAGATTACGGACCACAGTTGCTTTTCAAACTGTACGGACGAAACTGATGATTTATTTATGCTATGAATATAATATGCCTAATCCCGATATCATAACAATTAAGTCCCATTAGCTGTGCTACACAAAACCATTTTATGATGCAGTAAATGCTTAATTCCAAAAACTAATGCTTCTGCGAACAATAGGTTGAATCAGTAAAATGCCGTCTCCCACCAACGAGTATAATTCCTCAATACACACATTTTTCATTTGGCGATGGCTTTTCAAAGCAATCTTTAGTAATCTTCAAAAGATAAAGCCTCGGGTGTTGTTCGCATCATATCACAGTGTTTCTAGTTTTTTTACCAACTTTGCACGAAGAAACTACGAATCCTCACTTTTTTCATAGATGAAGACAGTTTAGTATGAAATCATTAGTATTTCAAGATAAATTATTAAGTATATTTTAATTATTATTTGAATAAAGTCGTAATCTCGTGTTTTCGATTAATCTCAGCTTCAGGATCAGTATTCAGGATGAGTTTTTTTTTTTTAGAAGGGTGCTCGCACTGCTCAATTACATGCGAGCACCCTTCTACCAGACATAGAAGACTGCAAATTTATGTGCGAGCACTCTTCTACCGGACATAGAAGACTGCAAATTTACGTGCGAGCACCCTTCTACCAGCCATAGAAGACTGCAAATTTACGTGCGAGCAGTCTTTTTCATGAGCAGTCTTAGAAGACTGCTCGCACGTAAATTTGCAGTCTTCTATGCCTGGTAGAAGGGTGCTCGCACGTAAATTTGCAGTCTTCTATGTCCAGTAGAAGGGTGCTCGCACATAAATTTGCAGTCTCCTATGTCTGGTAGAAGGGTGCTCGCACATGCGAGCACCCTTCTAAAAAAAAACTCATCCTGAATACTGATCCTGAAGCTGAGATTAATCGAAAACACGCAGTTTTACCGTTGCTTTGTGCACTTTCTACACCAGAATAACTTCACAATGCAAATAATGAACCATCTCCATTTCTGGATATGGTCCACAAAGTTTTGTTGTCAGTGCACACTGTCCGTGAAATACAGTGAGTGGAATTTTTTAGCATTGCATTGCTCACGTAAGAATGATTGCACCAAAGAACCAAGCAAGTAATCTTTCTCTTTGTCCATCACAAAAGCAAATAAAAGGGACGACAGAAAACACCTTATTACCGCCTGCATCTGAAGGATGGGAGAAGGCAATAGTTTCAGTTTGTTTGTCAGTCCACAGGGGAGGGGTCAGGTCCAGGTCAGAAGGGGGTACCCCAGCTGACTTGTATGGGGTACCTCCCCACCAGCTGGGATGGGGTACCCCCCCCTCCCGATAGGACAGCAGAATGAGCACTTGCTATGCGACGGACTTTCTTGTTGACTTTAACATAATGACATTACATTTGCGAATTTAGAAGGCGCTCACACTCCTTCTAGGAGGGAGCCTTCACTATTAGGTCCCATTGGCCCCAATAGATCTTGTAGCATCCAACCACGAATCCTGGATCCACCAGTCCATTGGTACAGTTCAATGTATTGACCCAGTTATAATAAATCGGCATGAAATAGCTTAGATCAGTTCAGGTTGTACCTGAAGGGATGGACAGACTGATACACCCACAAGAATGCCTTTCATTCGAAGGCGTACCATCCGCATGACATGTAGATCAGAAAAACATTTTCAATGTAACACTTAAAATTTACTTTAAAATGTTCGACCTTAATATTGAGTGACCTTGATCTTTTGATAACCTTGACCTTTATGTTCGAGTGGAATACAAGCATGTAGAATTTAAAGGCTAGGCAAAATATGACAAAAAATATATTTGACCTTGACCCAATGACCTTTGTACTCAAACTTGACCTACATATGGTCAAGATGTATCTGCACACTGAAAATGAAGTTACTAGCTTTAGTAGTTCAAAAGTTATAGCCTGAAAAGACAGACACAGAGACAGACCTGAGTGAAATCCTAGCCATACGCGCGGGTGGTAAAATATTGCCTACCTGTGGACATTAGGAACAATTTGTGTCAAGTATATTCGAGTTTTTCCTCATAAAGATGCATTCTGTAGAATTCTATGGAATTCTATAGAATGAGATAAATCACTGAAGCATGAATTGGGATGCATTCAAATGTTCTCTCTGTTGCCTGTGTCTCTGTGGTGCTCTGCTAGCACTTCTGACTCTTAAGCAAGAGGTAGTGGGTTCAAATACCACTTTTTACAATTTTTTTATTATAAATTCTGCAGAATTCTACAGAATCCCATTAGGAAAAACTCGAATAGCATTCTGCTACACTTACAACGGTATCATATGTAGTATCTTCTGAAGCGTAATTTATACGGTCTTTAGGAGTCAGGGAAGAGGCTGCCTCCACGTATTTCATAGCAAATCGTTCCTTACTGTTGATTTCTTTTTCTTTGCCATCAGCAACTGCAAGAGAGGGAATCCATATCAACTACTAAGCTGACTCTAAACAAGCCAGCAAGATAGTAAAAATTTACTGATCTTCTGGCATGGTGATCAATTGAAATTCAATTAATGAAAGCTATTTTGCCTGATCATTCATGCATATTACATGGCCCAGTAACAAAAACGGACTTGACAAAAAATATTTCAATATTATCGCTGGCATTGGGAGATGGCGAGTGGCTTCTGTGCTTTTTGTGGACAGAATTAATGAAAAAGGGATTTATGCAATAATTGTAGAGTTGGGATTTTGATAAAGAGTTGTGATTTCAGGTAATTGTCTGCAGTGGTACCAGCAGAGTTACCTAAATTGAGAGCTGTGGCATGTGATAGTTCTCTCAAATTTGACAGCTCTGTCGTGTTCATTTTAGTTCATTGTGAGCTGTTATTTAATTTTAATCACATACTTTATGAAATGTAATTATAGATCTATATTAAATGTAATTCACTTTCACATTTAACTTGAAATTGGAGGGATTCTAAATAAAGGAAATTCAGTTGTGAACGTTGTTGCCAAAAACTCGAAAAAAACTATTTCTTCCACGATATTTTGCATACTCAATTCGATTTCAAATTCCATTCAAATATAACAAAAATGTAAACTGAACAATTTTCAAAATGTTTATTTCTGAAGAGTTCTATGTTCACTTTCTTTATTTTATTTAGCCAAAAAACATTGTAGATGTGATGTGATTTTTATTTTTCAAGTGCTCTTTGTTATTTTGCGTCTTAATTAGACAAAAATCGCATAACAAAATTCTCCAGTCACCAAACAACACATTCGGCCTCGAATCTGTGAATAGGCGCGAATCCATGAACAACCATGAATCCGCGAATAGTTGTGAATCCATGAATCCACTAATCTGCAAAATAGCCACAATTCTACCCTAAATCTGGCCTGAATCCCCAGATCCCCAATCAGCCCCAAATAGACCCACAATCCACAAATACAGCGATTGGAGAATTCTATCCACCAGAGGACATTATGGAAAATGATCAGAAGGTGATGGCATCTGGGGTTTTTTTCTGCATAATAACTCAGTTGTATTGGGGTATATCTGCTCTATTCATGAAGTCGCATTATTTTTTCAAAACCTACGTCATTGACCAATACAGTAAACTGTAATCTACAAGCTTTCCTCTTATGCTTTGAATAAATTATTCAAGGCTCTATTCAAGGTGCTCTAATCAAGGTCCTATTCAACACTGTGTTCAAGGCTCTATTCAAGGTCTATTCAAGGCTCTATTCAGGGCACTCTTCAAGGCTCTATTCACGGCTGTATTCAACACTGTATTCAAAGCTCTATTCAAGATGCTCGATTGGGCCATGAACCTGTGAATAGCCTGCAAATCTGTGAATTAGCTGCAAATCCATGAATAGGCTGTAAATCTGCAAGTAGATTGTAAATGCATGAATACAGCTTTGAATAAAGTATTCAAGGCTATATCCAAGGTGCTCTATTCAAGGCCATATTCAAAACTGTATTCAAGCCTCTATTTCAGGTGTTTTATTTAAGGTGCTCTATTGGGTCACAAATCCAAGATTAGTCTCTGAATCCCTAAATAAGCCCAAAATTCCTAAATAGGCCCCAAATTCCCAAATAAGTCTTCAATAAGTATTCAAAGTGCTCTGTTCAAGACTGTATTTAAGGCTGTATTCAGCCCTGGTGCCCTTTCAACTGAGCACCCTTTTACCTGTGTACTCTTGCACCCTTTTCATCTCAGTGTCCTTTCACCTTTCACCTATGCACACATGCACCCTTTTACCTGATCACCCTTTTACCTGTGTAAACTGGGACCCTTTTACCTGAGTGCCCTTTTACCTGTGTACTTGTTCACTTGTGTGTCCTTTCACCCTTTCACCTGAGTGTCCTTTCACCTCTGTGTCCTTCAAACCTGAGCATCTTTTACCTGTATGCCCATTGTGCCCTTTCACCTGTGTGTACTTTAACCCAAGTGCCCAACCTCCCTTTCACCTGAGCACCCTTTCACCTAAGTGCGCTTCTACCCTTTCATCTGTGCCTCATGCCCTTTCACCTGAGCACTTTTGTGCCCTTTCACCTGAATGTACAAGGGTGTGAGAGTAGATGAAAACTAGGTTTTTGAGTCCCCACCACTTCCCAGTGCAAAACATTCAAACAAATTCAATTAAAACATGTAGTGTTGAGATGATCCTAACACCTCTAAGTTGAACCACTAGCACATCTACATGACATTCACAGTATAGCAAATGGCATGTGCAGGTCCCCATCACTGGACCAAAACTTTGGGCCAAAACCAACCAGTAAGGTGCCTCATCAGCATGAATCACCAACTAAGTTTTTGAATCACTACCACCTGTCTGTAAAACTAGGTTTTTGGATTCACACCAAGTCTGGCTGTCTGTACCATGAAGGGTGCATGGAAAACTATTTTTTGAGTCTCCATCACTTCTCAATGTAAACAGTTCAAACAAGTTTTGATTACAACATATAGTGTTGAGGTATACCCACCACCTTTAAGTTGAATCACCTCCCTGTCTACATTCACAGAACATCAAATGGCATTTGTAGGTCCCCACCATCAACCCAAAATTATGGGGTAAAAAGCTGAAACCAACCACTAAGGTGACTCTAATGAGACACCAAAAACCAAAAATGATATTGTAGAAATATACTTCGTAATGGACAGATCTGACCTATGTCTAAGTTTTTACAGAATATCTAGGGATGGCTCAGATATTTACAGATTTTCCAACAGGAAGTAAACAAATAGCATTATTTTTTGCCATTTTTGACTTTTTTGCTTACTTCCTGAACACTGGGAAATCTGTAAACATCTGAGCCATCACTAGATATACTGTAAATCTAAGATGCAGGTCAGATCTATCCATAATGAAGTGTATTTTTGCAATATCATTTTATACACAAATATCCCCAGTTTTGCTCCATCATTCAAAATATTGATTTCCTCACAGACCACCATTGTGAAACCCCTGTCAGAATTCTTTGTTATTGCCCCAAAGTGGATCCTCTATGCCTCAGCTTCAGGATCAGCAGTGAGCTTCAGCATTGGTAAAAAAAACTTCTCGTAGCTAAACAAGCAGTCTTTTGAGAGAACCAAAACAACAACATTAGGTTGAGTCACTGCCAAAAAAAAGTGCGCATACCTAAACAAGTGGTCTTTTTTGGACCAAAGACTGCTTGTTTAGGTATGAGCAGTCTTCGTACTCTAAACTCATGCTGAGTACTTATCCTGAAGCTGAGGTTAATCAAAAACACATCCCCAAATGTTAGACCCGTTTGATATTCCTGCAGGGTGAAAACCTAGATACAACGTATTAGATCTAATCAAAGTGCCAGGTTTCGTTTACAACGTTTGGCAATGACACGAGCTCATTTTTATTGGGCAAGAATATCTAATTAGCCTGATATTTACAATTACGAATGGAAGAATCTCCATTGGCCAATGAAATACTATCTATAATAGTTATTTTAATTTGGAACTTGGCAGAAGCAGACATATATATTTCTGTTTACCAACCTGTGTTTAGTCCAGTCAATAAAATTATACAAAGAATCCTTAAATCACCCATTACTCCGATCAGTCTGATCAGTATCTAAAATGGTAACTTTAGGCGTTCTCAAACATCCATCAGATATGATGTCTTAATTTCTTATCAGATTAATATTATCATTAACAAGAAAGTCCTCCTGCGTGAACACAAGAGGCATACCGACCGTGGCGTAGCAAGTGTTCGCTCTGCTGTTCTATCCGGGGGGGGGGGGTACCCAAGGGGTAGGGGGCACCTGAGCCAGGGAGGGTCCCCGATCAGGGGGTACCCCAACCCAGGCTGGACTTGGCTCGGGAACCCCCCAGACCTGGCTTGGGTACCCCCCAGACCTGACTCGGGTATCCCCCCCGGCTGGACTGACCCCCTCCCCGTGGACTGACAAACACCTGTGAAACTATTACCTTCCCTCGTACTGCGTATGCGGTCGGTAATAATTTATCGGAAACGGGGACACTCAATAAACATCTTATTAATTTTACCAAAACGTCCTCACCCGGAGGACTCCATGGAAATTTTGTGAATCGCAAAGTATAAAAAGTTCCCTGTGAACAGTGTAGCAAACGGGATCGCAGCTGTATTTTTGAATTCTTTAATGAATAAAAGAAAAGTGATGATGGTACTCGAAAGATGTGATTTCAAAAATATTATCTTTTTTTCTTTTCTGACATCCTGTGGTCCGTTTTTATGAATCCATGCCAAAACAAAATGAATACATTATGTTATGACATAACTGGGTGGATTCTAGCAATTTTATTGGATGTTACTGAGTGTGTCAAAAGCTCGAGCTTACTTTTAGCTAAAATATCATTTGCTAAGCTTGTGGCAAAAGTGAGTTTGAGTGAGTTGAAAGGCAAAAAGTGAGTTTTTCCCAAACTTACTTTTAAAACCTCCTTTTGTCTCAAACTCAATGTTACATTGCTAGGCAACAATAAAATGTCAAAAAAGATGGATGCAAGTAAAGATTTTGATTTCATAATTTAACTGTGGACGAGTGTTTACAAAGGGTGAAGAAGTGCACAATAAGAACACAATTTATAATGAAAAGAAGGCAGTCAATATTTTTAAAGAGTATTTGGGCTCTCTTGGGCTAGATGATACTGAATTTATGCTATTTAGTGAAGATGAATTGAATCATTATCTAATGATTTTTTGGTGGAATTCTCACATTAAGAAAGGCACTGAATACACAACTTCTTCAATAGAAAATATTTGATATTCTCTGAACAGAGCCTTCATTAAATATTGACACTTATGAAGTAACTTATAAAAATAGCACATTATTCAAGAGATCAATCAAGGCATTTGAAGATACTCAGAAAGATCACAAAAAGAGGGTCTTGGCCAAGTTAAAATACATCAGAAATACCAGAAGAAGGTGAATAATAAATTTATAATACCATTACTTCATTTTAAAATTAATTCAACTTGAGCACTTAAATTAGATACTACCAAATAAGAGCAAAAAAGAATGTAAATGAACAGTTTATCAGTGAAATATTAACAATGTACCATCACATGCTGCTACTTTTATACAAAGATCTAGATGTGAAAATACTAACAATTCATTTCAGACCTCAACAAGATTTACACATCAAAATTCCTTGATCCACACAGAGATGTAAAAAGCTTACAAAGAAAAGTTCAGTGGGATATATATAAGATATTATTTTGTTCATCAAGGTGCAGAGAACATACATAGTATGCTGAAGGACCATTTTAAACTGATGACTGACCTGAAAACTGGAGTTTGATACATCAACAAAGCTAAAGATGAACAAACCAAAAATCACAAAGAAAGTGACCAGGATATCATTTCTGGACACATGCCTGAGATGAAGATAACAAGTATTGACCAGTTACTTCATACATGTGATATGTTGATGCATTATCACCAAGATCAGATAAACTGTGGCAGACTGCAAAATTTAATGACTTTCCTACTGATGGCTTGAAAATGAAAGATGGGTCACAACAAGTTGGATTCCTTTGTTCCTGACATTTGTGAACTTCTTAAACTTGACACTAGACACTAACCATAGTCTTCATGTCAAAGCTATTACAAATCTGACATGTGACAACTACAATAATAAGCAGATTGTGAGTGTAACTGGAAATATATCAGAAGGTCAACTGTGAAGAGAAGTTGGAAATGGGTAAAAGTCTTGGTGAATCACTCACAAAAGAAAAAAATGAGCCTGTAAGAAAGCACCATGTAACATCCAAGGTGAGTAAAGCACCACTCCAGATGAGATTTTAAACAGTGTTGAACAATGTAAAAAAGTGACAGATGAATAATCTGTGACCAATGTCAACAATAACAACAACCAGTTTACCATGACAAGTAACTTACTTCAGCCAAAAAGTCTGAATATTCTATCCTTCTTTTAACCAGTGCAAAATTGGAAACATCACAATAAACATATACAAGTAACTGTTTGAGGTGTGCACTGGTCCAAAGAATATTTCACATGAACATTGTTACTTCTTGACATTGTCACCAACTATTACTTTCAGGAGATTTCTAAGTACCAGTCTAAACTTAGCTCTTCATGGTCAGCAGTCAGAGCAAGAGTCTTTGCATCTCAGGGGGTGACAGCAGTTGTTCATGGGTGTTAGTTCATGC
>JBCAUG010161502.1:0-20229 GCA_038406175.1 Haplosyllis leylae | reverse complement strand
ATACATACCTGTAAATACACAAGAAATACAACGTGAAAGAACAGAATTCCACAGCTGGAAACAAGTGTATTTCCGACTGCTCGACAAACTTGGAACTGTAAACTATTAACAACAGTTCCATTTACAATTCTTTTCTTTAAAAACCTCGACATTGTCTTGCAAGGCAATTATGCGAAGCAATCTCTGTGGTCAACATTTCAGAACAACTTTTTGTAAAGAGCTTTAATGACTGGACGTAACAAAAAGTACTCCCTCGATGTGAATTTATTTCGCCTTCAAATTAATTCTGGGCCATTTATCATATTTTTTCTTTCCCATGAAAAATCTAGACGACGCCATCGACCGAGTACTCAGCAGACATTTTAACAATTGTTGCAGAAGTGGTGAAAGCCTTGAAGTGATCCGGGAATTTTTCTTTCAGAGACGATGACAATGTCTCTTTCCACTAAGATGAGCCTCGTGGGGACTGGAGAGTAGGGGGGGAGGTGGGGTGTGTCCCCTTTCAGCTACAAGGATCAATATATTGATTCGACAACAATAAACTCTGTCGCTGTATTTATCAGCATGTTCCTTAGAAACATTATCAAAACATTATCGTGTTCATGGTCATTAATCATTCACACACGAGCTGCCGAATTCTTTTTCTTGGTCTTGCTAAAAGCCCAAGACGCATCGCATTGAAAAACACAATTTAATCCATCACCATGAGGACTTTAAAGCCTTCCCTTCCAGCCATGATGACATGTTTCTCGATAGCAACTAAAGGAGAACCCAATCAGAAGCGAAGAAAAATATCTTGAGAAAGGCACAAAGTGTCAGTCTGTACTGAAGTGATGAGCATCTGTTGGCAGAGGTACATCTTCTGGTCGTGATCTAATTGCCTACTGTAAAATGCCGACCAAACAAAGAAAAGAAAAATAACGTTTTCCAATATGTCCTTGTTTTTTGGGCATCTGACATTTCTTGGTTACAAGACTTTTTTCCTGTAAAGTAAAGGGAAAAATGCAACACGTCAACCAGATTACTTAGAATATAAAACATTTTCGCTGGCGAATTATGTTGAAGCATAATATGTTTCAGGTTCTGCTTTTAGTAAAGCAGCCTGTGAATCGATACGAAGGGTTGGCACAGAGACGGTTCAAAAGTTAAACAGAGTATAAAATTCAATTCTGACCAGGTTTCTTCATGCATCTCCGTTGCAACCTCTTACTTTGGGCGCAAAAAAGCCTATCTTTCAAAAAATAAGCAATAAATAGGCACTAAGTTATGGGACCTGTAATTAAATCTTTTGCCCGTAAATGGGAGGCGATTGTGCAACATCTTAAAGAAATGGGTGAAAACGAGAGGTTACGCCGACCTCAGTGCAGATCCATCACCAGTTCTAATTCGGTCATGGACACTGTTCCAACACATGAAACCGAAAACATCATGTTTTGTGGACTTGACAATCAGCTGCATCTGAGCAAATGTCCTTGAACCAGGAAGTCTGAAAGCTGGTTTCAACTTGTTAAACAAACCACTGTTTTACACTGGGTGATACTTATGAAGACTTCAGTCAGAACGAGAGCGATGCGACTGACAATCAGATTTCTAACTGTCATCAAATTTATTGAATCGTTTGGCAATTTCTTTGCTTTGCTTTAAACGTTGCAAGTGGGACCGACTGTAACTACTGACCTCATGATACGGTAACATTCACAGCCAAATCCGTTTCCCAGTTTTCTACTCAAGGCGTACTGAAAAAGGTTGCTTCTGCAGTACAACAACAGCCATTCAAATTCTCATGTTCTCAGAGTTCTGTGTACATAATTACAAGTAATCGATGATCTACTTTCCTTTCTCAGAAAATGGGGCAAGAATCTGAGAAAATATGAAACAAAGAAATCGAAGAACAAACTCAATATTCCCAAATGGCAAGAGAAGAATACTAAGATGTATGGGAAACCAACAGCAAATGACCGACATATATTAAATTGACCATCTACGATCTCATTTTTCCTGATCTACGCGTTAACCTCTTTCGGTAAATTGCCCAAACGGAACATGATTTCTACGTTTATGATGATCTATTTTTGGCAGTTTTCCTCGTGTCTAGATTTACTACTGGAAAAAAATACAGAGAACGAGAGTGAGATACTCTATGTGGTGAGAGCCTGAGGAATCTCCACATCAAACCATATCAAGTAGCAGGCCCCACTGGTTTCAAATAGCGGAAGTCAATCAGGAAGTCACCTCACTTCCGCCTCAAGAACCGCGTATCCGATTCTCACAGTCAATACACAGTGTTGACCTTTTTGACTTTGGTTGAAACTTTCTCTGGTCATTTGTCTCAAAAACAATAGGCTTGGTCGCTAATCGCCACCAGCCAACATCGTTTCTTATGTTTTCTCACGAAAACTAAAAAGCAATCCAATTTCCTCGTTGCATGCTGGGATTTGATAATTTTATTCAGGAATGACTTTGCATAGAATTCCCAGTATTCGAGTTTTCCCTAAAGTTGGCAACGTTGCCAACATAGGCTTACATGCGAAATAAATTCAGCCAAAAAATTGCCTCCAGTGGGCATAGAACCCAGGACCTCTTGATCAGCACTCTAATGTCTTGCTGACTGTGCTAAGTAGACATGTGTGAACTGAATTGAAGTTTGTTTCATGCACCACTTCCCTTTTTGGACTTGGATCATTTCTAGAATCAATACAGCGTGACTTTATAAAGCTCTCAAAGATTTAGATTGACAACCAATTGTCAATTTAGCCCAGTCAGCAAGGCATTAGAATGCAGACCAAGAAATCCTGGGTTCTATCCCCACTGGAGACAGTTTCTTTTGCTGAATTTATCTTGCCCTTCCTCATGTAAGCCTTCGCTGGCAAAGTTGAACACATTGTACAATTTAGGGAAAACTCGACTATTTTCCTTATTTCTATTTATTGGATTGATGATGATGAACATTTAGACAGACAGATATTTTCAAAATATATGCACGATCAAACATTCCAAAACTGCTTACGTTTTAAATTTAGCAGCTTATTTCTTTCCACCAGGTAGATTTGATTTGTGAAAAATTTTGAAAGTTATGACAACCTGAAATCCCATGAAGTCTTCACAAATAAAACAAGGAAGCCAGGAGGCTGTATACAGAGCTGAGTACGAAAATTCTCGTTAAGCATAAAAATTGCATATCTCATTTCCGGAATGAGATCTCATGAGATCTATGGGTGCAGCCATATTGGACTCTGTTGCCAAAAAGTCTCTTTAAGCCAAAAAAGTCTCTTTAAACACACAAATGAAGTCTCTTTAAGCACACATCACATCCCAAAGTCTCTTTAAGCACCAATTCTCATGAAATCACATTCTTGAATCATATGACCATTGTCTTAACCAATCAAAACACTCTAAGTTTCCAAATATTGTAAGAAAACTAGAGATTACTTCAAAAAAATATTTCCATTTAAATAGTTCAGCTGTTTACAACAGCTCTGCTAAAAAGGTAAATCAATTAAACATGGCACAGAAACAACCGATTCCTAAAAACGGTTTCTAAAATCTACAAATTCTCCCGCCTCCAATTTTTAAACGCACAGTGTTCGGCCTAATTTAAGTCTTTGCCACCAGGAGTTTACCATCAGTCTTTTTTCCAGGAAACCAAATAAAGACGAAGGGCCGCGTAAGTAAATGAGAACACTTAAGCCGACATGTTGACAGGGTAAAGCACTACACTTAAGCTACTCTCAGATCCACATATATGACTTGTCAGTTATCTTTATTTGCCAGCTTACATTTAATCAAGGCGAAGGGAAATGTCTGATATACCATTTTTTACCTCCCTTCCTTTCCCACATCTTTGCCATTTATATCCTCTGGGTGTGATTCATATCCGAATGCAAATATGAACAAGGCCTCTCGAATGGAGTGAAATCTTTTCTTTTTGATAATTTTCGAGGGACATTAGCCCTTTTCCTGGGGCCACTGATACCTCTGTTTTGGATTTCTTGTCATGTTTAAAATCTGTTTAAAATTTCAAATGGCACCCTATGGGGTGTGAAATGTCGAATGAACGCTGAAAATTGGCAAATAATAAATTCATTTTGCTATTTCGAAGTGTTTTGAAAATAAAGTTCAATGTATTCAAATAGTCAAACTCTCGTTTCAAAACCAGTCAGTTGCACACGTACACCACCTTCAGTGGAACACCTGCTAATCTTCTGTGGTCATCATGACAATACAGCCTTTTACCCACACATTTTTTTAAGCATTGAAAGTCGAACCCGTGTACAGTTTGTAACTAGAGAGGAATCACTGTGTTAAACATTGACATTGATTGATATCCACGTGTGCTCGCGATACTTTCTACAAAACACGTTTGCGACAGTTATAATAGTAAATATCTTCGGCTGAATACTGGTTTAGAACCCTTGGGTGTTTAAATATTATCGGGAGGACATGTTTCAAACAAACCACGATAAAAACATCGCAGCGAGCAGAACAGAACATTGGGTATCTGACGGTTATAAACAGTAATAATCCCTGCCATGTATTTTATTACAACGTCTTTAAAGTAAACAAATTTGTTTAAGTTATACCCGCGGGACGAATATAAACCAGCATAACGTCCTCTTTAGTGAGACAAACTTCTACTTAAACCAAGTTCCATTGGGTCTTCGGAGAGTGCCATATAAAACTGTATGAGCAGAGAGTAATAAGGTGCATGACCTTCTGCGAGGAGCTGTTAGCCAAAACCAAATGCTGAAAAACTGTATCTTAGTAGTCGTACTACAGCAGTCGATGGACCCGAACCAGTAAGCAAACAAGTTGACCATAAACGGTACAATATCTTCTAAAGCTTTGTAAAATTACCTTTAAGTTTAGGGGGTGATTCAGATTTAGGGACTGATTCAGATTTATTAAGGGGTCTTTCAGTTTTATGAGGGGGTCTTTCAGTTTTATTAGGGGCTCATTCAGTTTTGTGAGGGGCTCATTCAGTTTTATGAGGGGGTAATTCATTTTTATGAGGGGGTCTTTCAGTTTTATGAAGGGGTGATTCACACAGGCAAAGCTGCAGCCTACATGCATGCACACACAAGTTTTGGTGTGGAGGTGAAATGTTTGTCTGCCTCACGTATCAAAACAAAGCAAAGCTTCAGAAGTAATAAATTTTTGGGGCCATTAAAAGACCTGTTTTGGACTTCTGGTGATTTTTGCCCCGAGTTAGCCAGGGTGGATAACTCATTTGCAGCTTCGTCACCTATATCCGATGGAATCCTCACAAGATTCAGTCTGGTTCGCAAAGCAGACCTCAACAAGGGTCCAAAACAGGGACTCTGTGTGCCTCGCTTATTCAACGCTTCACATCGTGGGAACTACATAGATCAATACTGTGTGCAAGATTCTGGCACATATAATTATGGTTCCCGTTAGCTCTGCAAGGGGAACCATATAGTGTTGGTGATAACTATTTCTATATGTAGCAAATCCTGTCAGAAAAGGGTGAGGGTCATTGGACTTAGAGAGAAAACATGGAGCAACTCCCCCCAAAAAAATTATGGGTCTTTGGGATTTTACTTGTTTTGGACTCAGGATCAAAATCCAAGAATCCCTTGCACCCCCTGCAAATATGATACAAAAGAGATTGCTAATGCGCGGGAACCGTTTGAGCCCAGGACGGGGGTGCCTCATTTTGTTTGAATTTTAATAGCTGTCTAACTTGTTTCTTGATTCCTCTTTACGATTATCTCTGATTCATCCCTTACACAGTGGTTCAAAACGGAATATCAAATATTTCAAATTCAGGAGTATCCTCTCGGCATGATGAGTCGAGCACAAGCTTAGGGCCACTTACTTCCTGAAAATTTGTGTCGTTCCATTATTTGAATTCGTCAAGTTTCAAACACAAAAGTCTCGAAAGCTTCTTGTTCCTATTCACATAACGCACCATGCACTTTCAATATTGCTTCTTATATCCTGTGGAAATTCATGACATAACAGACAATAAAATGAAAATTACGGCGGAGTTCTGCTAATAAAGAAATTGATCTTGTCTTTACATTGAAACAATAGGCCATTGTCTGTCGTTTGATGAGCAACAGCGATAACATTGTCTGGTTCAGGAAACAAGACATCAACACTACATAGCCTTTTAAGGTTTTCCTTTTAAATAATTCAACTATTCTTTCGCTTTACGGGATACTATGATGAGGATTTTCATAACGCAAGAGGGACTCGTATTCAACTAAGGGTTTAGTTTAATTTCCACCATTGTTACAAAAACTGAGATTTAAAAATCATCAAGTGGGAATTCTTTTCAAATTGTTTGTGTGGATAATAATCCATTCATGGGGACCACTGATGCAACTGATTTTGGACTTCGGAGATATCTGACCTGAGTAAAAAACGCTGTGGGTCCTTATGGGTTTCTTTTGGTTTTGGGATATCCTGACTTCACAATAAGATATAAAAATGCCAAGAAGAGATTTTGTGCGCACTTGTGTGGCCACCAACAAACCATCAACGCCCAAAACGAGATAAGAGGTGAAATGTTCGTCTTCACATGGATCATGAAGATATCAAGAGTATAAAAGAAATCTGTTATCATTCTTCACGCAGCAAAAGTTCTGTCCAATGTCAATCCGAAGAGAGAGGGGTAATCCAGAAAGAAGAGTCGGGAGATTCTGTCAGTACCTTCCCTTCTTTCCCGACAGTGATGTAAGCCTAAGGGTCCGTTCACACTGGACGTTAGCCAAGAGCATAGCGTTAGCGGACACAGCTAAGAATGGGTGTTTTGCCCGTTTCTCAGCAATGTCCGCCAAGAAGCTTTGGCATCGCTAACAGCTCAGTGTGAAGGGACCCCAAGGGATCATTCACACTGAACGCAAAAGCAATGTCGCTGAAAAATAGGTTCTCAGCAAGCTCAATTGTAGGTCCACACAAAAAAGGCCGCAAACATGAAAAAAAACTTTTTTTCGTTGCCATTCAGTCACTGTGAACAAAGCTTAAGCCTTATGTGAAACTACTATTCAGAACGGATTTAGATAAGAGCTAATGACGACCAAATAATGTGCTTCAATGGCCGAGGGGTTATCCCCACTCCTGCTGTCGGGAACACAATGGATGTAGCACGTAAATGTTCTCCGTCTGTGGAGTAAATCCGTACTATCCGTAAAGTCCTCCCTGAGGAGGCAAACAAATGCTACAGATTAGTTTTATGTTCGTGTTTGCTTTTAGTTATTTAGCTTTCAGTTTTAGTGAGTCTTATTGGTGATTCAGAAAAGAGTCACTTTTATTGATTGAAGCCCCATTTCAGATACATTTCCCCAAACATTTTAGCCCCGCTCCACATCTTTTGAGAACATCAGAGGCAGTGTACACTGCAACTGGACAAAGTGAGTAAACTTTAGGTCACGCAATCATTTGGGATGCCCACCAGTTTCCAAGTGAAACTATTTCGCTTCTTAATTTTAGGAGTCTTGTTAACTGTACAGAAGAGTCCTTGGTTTCGCACAACAAACGAGTTTCAGTTATATTTTTTATTTTTAAATACCCTTTTACGCAGCTACTTTTGATAATTCTGGATTGTTTTGTGAATATATTTATTTTTAAATCATTTTCTCAAAATGTTGAACACTGGATGTATGAGCAAACTGAAAGTTACTGGAAAATTAGGCCGAGCTGGCTTGGAAGGCATCACAAAGGCAAACACCAATCAGCCTTTCATAACATGAAAGAACTTCCTTTTCCTTATCTTGACGGCATTGCCTAGTCTTGTCATGTCTGCCAGTCTCTTTTTACAAGAACTAGCGATGACCTGACGGGACTCCTCCCAACATGCACGAGAAATGGATGGAATATTGAAATGCGAAAGGAAATCAGATTCGTAACTTTTTTCTTTTTTTTTAAAACTTTTTGTAGGACATAAGTCCTTTTCGTGGGGCCACTTATACCCCTGTTTTGGACTTCTGGTAACATCTGCCCTGGGTTTCAAAGCTAGGGTGCATCCCTTGCATGCTTTCTCACTTGGGTGATCCCCAGATTCACCTCTCGTGTGACACCTGCTGACTGTATAGAGGTATGCATGGCAGCCGAGCCTTTTTGATCCACATACCTGCTGACGTGTCCGCAAGCATTGGTGGACGTTCGGGGCTCGAACTTGGAATAGCCGTATCTGCTCAGAATGAACGCTTTAACAGCGTAGGAAAACATAATCGAACAAGCCTTTACTGTTGAACTGATCTGCATTATTCTGACTTTGATTCTCAGTTTATGTTCAACTTCATTCCAACATGCCTTTTTTTAAATTTGATTCCATTAAATCTCATATTTGATCATTCACACTTGTGAAAGTAAGCAAATTACCTAATTACCTAAATGTCATAAATTACAAGTTATAAATTGATATAAATCAAGTCAAAATGAAACAAATCTAATCAACTTTGGAAAAATTCGATTGACACAAATTTGCTCCGCAACTGCTGCTGGGTTGATTTCGCTGCTTTCTGAGTAAACAGTAACAACTACTGGGCTTCATAACCACATTCCAGAGTTAAATTAGATCGCATTGCTTTCATCACTTGGATAACAACTCAGACTTACTGTATCTCGGAGTGTGAAAATATTTGGAAAAAACAAAGAGATTGACTTTTTTCTTAAAAAAAGTGTTTGAAGGCTCAATATTTTTATTACAATTTAAAAATGATCGACTTCATCTGTCAAAAACTTTGGTCACTTCATTAAAGTTACGTACACATCTTATTCATTGGCAAGGAAACGAATAAAGTTATGTAAACAAGGGAAGGGAACTGGAAGAGACATACCGCCTGCTACCCCTGCCCTGGCTGGGGATGGGGGGGGGCCCTGACAGGGGTACCCCCAGCTACAGGCCTGACTTGGTAAACACCCCCCCCCCGAAAGGACATTGGACCTGAGACTGGGGAACCCCCCATACCCTACGGACAGACCGACAGACAGATGCCTGTGAAAACATTACCCTCCCGTCGTACTACGTACGTGGGCGGTAAAAACGGGCAGCCCACGTATGTGGGAATTGGTATGCACAAAATTGCTTGAAAATTTCTTTGCTAAAAGTAACCGCCCAAAAAAAGCAGAAAAGAGTGAACACCCCAAAACACTCATACTTCCAACCCTTTGTATCCGAATTCCGATATTCAATCACTACCCCAGCTATTACTAGTTGAAGCGTTTGTATTCAAATAGATCTATACTCCAATGGCAGCAACTCCATAAAACTGAACGACAGTAACTCCTTGACACAGTCTTCGCACTACGTGGCCCCGACACTCCGAACTCTCCGCGGTGATTTACGCGAGAGAAGATCATTACCAACAGTAAAGTCAGGAAATTCCGGTGCGGGTTCAACTGTTCGGTTTTAAATCAATCAACGACTCGACAAGGCATAGTCTCTACGAGATTTACAACTAATATGAGGATGTCTCACTAAGTTCTGGATCAAAGAACTAATTGGGTGTTTTCCTTATCCTCCAGACTTTAAATCAGATCGCAACTGAAGATCTGCGGAAGGCATTGAAAGTAACACTAGTTTGATTCACTCTTACACCTTCCACTCTGTGAAAGTAACAGTGAAATAGAACCAAGCAGTAGTAGGTCTATAAATTGTTTTGCTTTTTAAGAGTTTCCAGTTTTCAGAATGAAATCATTTCTGACGTTACTTTGTACTGATAATTTCCCTTCACAGCGCAGTATCAGACCACAAAGTAAGAACCTTCGTTTAATGTACACACGCCTTTCTGATGTGGTTGGCATATTATTTCAATTGATCTGTAGTGTTTCATCTTCCAGAAATATCTTTCACATGTTGGAAATACAACCGTCTTACTGCGCCTCCCACGCACAGTTACATCTTTCGTCTGAGTTGATACTGTGTTCTTCGTTAATTATTTATCCGCAAAGTAAATTTCGTCAAAATGTTGCATTCAAGAATATCTATTGAGGTGTTGTTTCACAAATAAGATTCTTGAAGTCTTTTAAAGCCTTATGGCCAGTTCACACCGAGCTAAAGCGAAAGCGAAAGTGAAAGTTTTCTGACATGCTTGTTGCTTATTGGTGGCTCGTTAGTCATCTTAGTGGTTGAGTCGGGTGGATCGTAATACCCTGTCCCAAGCCTTGGGCAGTTTTATGATAAGTAGGCCTACTTCAAGCTGCATTTATTGGTTGGTATTTGTTTACACAGAATGAATGCTGTGATATCATTTTTTGGACATCATTTAACAACGTCACGAGACACCATTTGAACTATGTTCATGACGTCATTTTTCTTTGATCTTTTTTGATTGTTCCTTGACCTTTTTCGCTTTCTCCCCGCTTTCTTTTTGTGTGAATAGGCCTAATGGAATGTCTCATTTCTTACACCATATCAAGAAATGTATCACCCAATGTTTTGTTACTGTTATTTGATGGTTTTTAAAATGCACACTTGTAGTAAGCATCACCAATATTGGATAAGAGATAATTAAGGTGAAACAAAAATGCAGGGAAATATATGAATTTATTTATGTCTCAAATACACTACTGGACGTGCGCTCTCATCCGATACACATGCATTGTATTTAAGGCGGATGAGTCAACTTGAATTCAGGACAAAAAAAAAACAATGTCTAAGTTTGAAATACAACAAATCATATTTCGGTCGTTTTAAAAACCGATAATGCAACAATGTTTCAAACATTACCCAAAACTGGAAAAATATCCCATTTAAGACGACATGTTACAAATGGTGAAAAATGTTGCATTGAGTAATTAGATTGTAGAACGTTTCCATATTAAGCCTCTGAGTGGCATGCTAGTTACCATCCCCGCAGCATGGATTCATGTACAATCCACTTTTTAGACCCGAGCTAATTTGATGAATGTCAGCAGTTTCGACCAGACGTTGGTAATGGGTTTACTTCACTCTGCGTTTAAGTCTAATTTTTGCCCCTTCCATCTTCAAGGCTTTTACTCACATTGACTGAATGCAATATGAATGCACAAATGAAATTACTAATAAAAGAATTTACTCCCTTGTTGTTCGCTTTTACTCGTCTGCATTCAGAACTCATGGGATAAGTTCACCCGGAAGCGACACTACTGCATCGGTTTTTAAGTCTCTGCTCAAGATATCTTTATTGCACTTCCTTAATTTAAGTCAATGACTATTCCTCTTTCTGTCTTTGCTTAAGTTAAACTGAGAAATGTAGCCAGACATTTCCGTCCGCATTCTGAAGGACGCGGGAAGGTTATGTTTTCACAGGTGTCTGTCTTTCCATTGGGAGGGGGTACCTCCAGTCTCTGGTCCCAGGTCCTTTCCTGGGGGTACCCGTGCTCACTGATCCCTGGTCCATTTTTTGGGGGAGAGGAGGAGAACCCCCTGGTCTCTGGTCCCAGATGAGATGGGATGGGGCACCCCAGTTAAATCCCAGGACAGGGGTATCAACACTCTTACCCCTTCCTGTCCTCCCCACTCCCCCAAGACAGGACCAGGACAGGGGCACCCCCCTCCCCAGACAGGACATCCCCCCAACAGGACACGCCACGGACAGGATACGGCACATGTCTTGCGTTCATGTGGGCAGACTTTCTTGTTTCCATGTGCTTTAAAACATGAAACAAAAGCACACGGGCAACGACAAGTGATTCTAAGCGGCTTTACTCATAAGCTTAGAGGCTGCCAAAAGTCTACAAAAGAAAACCAATGACAGGAAATAGTACATCACGGATAAAATGATGTTTGCTGGTCCAGGTACTGCGATGGTCACCTTTACACAAAAAAATGTCCACTTTGTATCGTTGTGCACGAACCCTGCGAAACTAACTGCATCCAAATACCCACCATGATGAAGGCCTGCAAGCCGCCAGTCTTCAAACAAGATTCTTCACTAGTCAAATACAGCAGCAGACACTTTTATTTAAATAGCCCACTGGGATAAAACATGGCACTATAACCGTAATCAGAACGAGCCCGACTCCACCTAAACAGAGTTAAGATGGTCATTACACGAGCGAGTAGTTTATAAATCTGAAACTGAACCCAAGCGATTTCTCTCATTTGAGAAGCCGATTTATTTGTCTCTTAGGTCCCAAAAGACCAAAGGAAAAGAAGAGGACTTATGCAGGAGAATGAAAAAATGAAGATTTAAAATGGACTTTATTTGGCACTCATAAATCTTGATTTTTAACTTTTGAAAAAAGAAGCGGGCTCAAGAGTAGTATTCGTCTGGTGCTGGAGAAAATATGATAATTTCTCGCTCACAGTTACTCCTAATTAGTTTTTGTACTTGGGGCAATTTTGGGAAATGTAAGAAGGATGACCTTGACCTCAAATCCGAGAACAACATTCTGTTTCGGGGGGAGGGGGAAGAGTTATCAGCAGGTGCAATTTTTTCCCCTTAGCAACAATTGCCATTCCACTCAGTTCTCTTTCAAATTCTTCCCCAATTCAGAACTGAAATCACAAACCATCAAATGCAAGACATGAATTTTCATCAACAACATTCCTCGTGGTTCTGAAAAATAATTGCAAATGTGATGCGGAAACTTTGATCTGAGTATCTGTGAAAAGCTTATGTCATCATATTATCTGCCACATTTTTGCTGCTAAACGAGAGTTTGATGTAAATGTTCGTTTGACCCTTTGAATATAAATAAGGAAAACGAGAACAGAAAGCCTATTCGCTCGAAATGTTTATACTATCAGATTCCTTGAATGTTAAACGTAAAGGTTTGCTCACATTCAGCAAAAGAGAACACCGAAACGCAGTCGCTTGCAGCCAGTAAATTTTTGGAAGTATCAGGTGAGGATTATAATTAGCTCCGTTAAGTACCAATACGATTACCAAATCTTGCATTGCACAGTCAGTCTATCTTGGTGGTGGTGGCAGTGGTGGGGTGGGGGTGGGGGTGGGTCGAGTTAGGGTGTTGGATGTTTGCCAAATGATATCCGTCTCTATACTTTTTGTGAATTTTTCGGCGACATGATTGTTGAACTCGCTTCAAATTTTCAATTCAAACTCAATTCCATTTTTTTTTCGGCTCATAAATAATGACCTTGCACTCCCCCAGGTGTGGTAGCTATTTTTTATCTTCAAACGATACACATTTCAATTGAATTATTTGAACAGGAAATCAGCCACCATATCCTTGCAGCATGTTGTACTGTCTTCTAACCTTAGACTCACTATTTTCCCTGAAGTCGGCAATTGTCCTGATCAGTGTCAACTGAGTTCGTGTGGGGACACCGGAGTTGCCTCAAGGTGCCTATTCATTTCGACTCTCACATCCAGAACAACCAACGAGAACGTCTTTGAAATCCTCGCACTTCAGAAATCCAGCACGATCTAATTTTCCCTAATTAAGCACAAGTGGAGGGCCAGAAAGCGGTATAAAAGGAAACTGCCTGTACTTTCTCACAGTCACTATTCATAGTCCATTACCATTACACACAGGACATTCGAGAGTCTTTTCTGACCAGATGTAAATGGTAAACTGGTCAGTTAAAGTGCTTGGATACCGGACGTGTACTGACACACTTAAAAGTCCTACTAGTACCCGCTTGGTTAGACACATTTGAATGATAATAGGGAAACCAATGATACTCTAAATTAG
Organism: Haplosyllis leylae; assembly: GCA_038406175.1. Classification (NCBI taxonomy): domain Eukaryota; kingdom Metazoa; phylum Annelida; class Polychaeta; order Phyllodocida; family Syllidae; genus Haplosyllis; species Haplosyllis leylae. The sequence continues at coordinate 6,621 of JBCAUG010161502.1, read as the reverse complement.
GGCAAACATTACAAAACATTAGCAAGCCGGAAGTTGCACTTTGGGTCGCCAAATGCCAACAGTGGCATGAACGTCACACGATCACCGAAGTTTTAATTTGCTTGGTGGTTTGCAGTCCGTCAAAGCATTCATCTTGATGCACAAAAGAAATCCTTCAGCATCACTTTATTTACTTATCTCAAAGTTCTAGCATAATGTTCTGCTTCTCTTCTACTGATTTAGGTATCATCATTTCCTGCACCTTACGGACAACAGAATGAGATGCAAATATGTATTAACCTCTCCAGCTCTAGTTTCCTGCCTCAGTGAGAGGAAATGTACTAAGGGAGAGGAAGCTGAACAGTTTCCTATGAGAAAATGTTGGATGGTGATAAGTACAGATTTACATATGATTTGTCGATGTAACAGACTCGTTTCGTTTTATTTCTTTCAGGTGGAATCAGTTTGACTAAACTTGATCTTAACATTTGAATGCCAATTATTTTTCGCAATGCGCCAGTGAAATGCGAAAAGGAAGCCAGTTTAAGCTGTAGTATATCCTGATGCCAGCTCACTTGAATGAAATATTTATTTATTCTCATGAAGTTTTCCGAAATATCCTCCAACAAAATGAAGTTTATCTTTTCTGGTTTTGGTATTGTTTCTTGCCATTTGGATAAAGATCAAGAATTTTTCCACATACGCCATTTGGACAGAACCATTGATGGGGATTTTTGGAAATGCTGGCAAAATTTAGGGATGGCGGCTACCCTGTTTGTAAAATCCTAGATCTTTTAAAGAAACTTCACACGTCGCACCAAAGAGTTTCATATATTAGTGTGAAAAGGTCTGTGGTCTGGAAAACCGATTTGAACGAGGAATATGGATGCCAAGATGTAGATTGGACGTTCTCATTCATTCTTTCTCTGCTTGAAGGATAGCCTTCGTCAGGAGTTAAAGTACAAGAAGGATGCCAGGAAGAGTGACCCAGGTCGTCCACTTCCCAAACTCAAGGAACTGAACATGCACCAGTTAGTCAATCTGAGTTCCATTCGACGACAACCTTGGGTTAAGTGTACTGTGCTCCACATATTACACCCTAAAGGAATCGCCATTAGAATAACGAACTACTTGTAAACCTGCAGAAAAAATCCAATAGTCCATTTTTCCTCAAGTTAATGCCGAGAATTTGAGTTTTCAGCCAACCAAAGAATATATTCGTTTTACACTGAAGACACTTTTTCAGTCTTTCCTCTAAGCATATAAAGGTAAATGAGCTTCTTCAAAGATCACAATCCTTTATCTGTTACCAGAATACAATATCAAATAAGTTGAAGAAGTGTACGCGTTTTCTCAAACGTCTGGTGTTACCAATTGGGTTACCAATGTCTTTCCTGTATATTAACCTCAATCACATGTCATCGATTCGGTGTCTTGCTTATTCCCTGGATCTTGAGAACTTTCAAGGAGTAATTTGAACCGAGCACCGAGAAACTTCCAAGGTTACGCAAACATCTTCAATCATGCCTGAAATGACGTTACGACGAAACTGAAGACGTTTGAGGAGTTTCTAGGTTGATTCGCCTGTCGTTGTTCCGTAATAACAAACATTGGAAATCAGAAAAATTCCCTTGATTTGCGAACTTCGTGAGATCTTTCAAGAGGCAAACAATGAAAGAATATTCAAAATTAATCAAAGTTGAGGATTTTGTATTTCTGTCTCCACTTTAGTTTCATTGCTTCGATATTGATTTTGTTAGTAGAATTTTCGCCTTGACTAAACCATTTTACATCTGAAGTTTGTGTTAGATCTACACTAATATTGCAACGTTTATTAGAGATTGATTTTATCTTGATCGAAGAGATTTATGTATGACAAAAACTAATTATGACCCTTATTTTTCGAAAACAATATCACAAGACTGTATCACGGGTTACCTTCAAACTGATGTTTTGCCATAACTTTCAGAACCAAAATCTACTTCTCCTGAAAATACTCAATTTTACTCAATTTTACAGTAATTTCACATTCTTTCAAAATATTCGACCGAAACCCTGATGTAGAGAAAAAATTATTTTATGGAAGAGTACCCATTTTTGACTCGAAACCCATAGTAACAAGTCACCAGTGCCATTTTATCAGTATTTTGTTAACATACATTTATAAGAAACCGAAATTGTATCATTTTTAGTGCTTAACCATACATATGACCTCTTCTTCTACCACCGAAACCTTGCAGTTCTAAATAGCATTTCAATTGCCTTGGAACGTAAGAGACACGGTTGTAATTCTGTTCCGGACAGAGATTGGGATTCCGGGGAGTAACGGCGCGTTCACACTGCACAGAACCGGGAACGGGACCGGGACAGGGAACGGGACAGGCACAATAGGAGACAATGAGTCTGGTCCCATTCCAGGTCCCATTGCAGTATGAACAGTTCTGTATAATATATACAAACCCATTTTTTCCCGGTCCCTGTCCCTGTCCCGGTTCCGTGCAGTGTGAACACGCCATAAGTTGACAAATTGCACGGGTATTGCATCAATTCTCCGAGGCAATACTCCGATACCAACCTGGTATCCGATACAGAGGTGTAGGTTAGGGACCATTCACACAAACGCGAAATTAAATGGGATGTCGTTCAATGCGAATTATTAGAAAGAAATGCCACATATCTGTGAATGGAAACTAACTGAACTGCTTTAACAAGAAAGGCTATCAGCATTGTGTCATGCCTGTGGTGTCGTTAACAGATCTCTTGCACATCTTGTTTCCTGCCAAATCTCACAACATTTTGTTATTGATACTCTGATATTGCATAACAGAGCCACCTGGTGTTAATTTCTTGTAAAAAGTGTCTTTAAGGAGTATCTTTAAGGCCAGGACAGAGCCATTGGGTGTTCATTTCTTGCACACAAACACTACCGTGAGAAGATAAGTCACTCTCCTGATGAGTAGGTGTGACTAAAAACCTTTTCGTTTCATCGCATGCGACTGAGATTCTTTAGGTAAAATCATTTGAAGTAAGACCCCTGTCAGGTGGAAATAAGTATGCACAAGATATATTTCATACATTTTGAAAAGATGTGAATATTGGGTTGATTTGCACAAACTTGTGATGATATTTGCATACAACAGTGCCCCCTGACATTTACTATTTAGGGAAAGTGGTATTAGGAAGGACTTAAACTAGAATCACACCCGTGGTGTTTTGGTATATCAGACCTTAATCTGCCTTTATCAATGATCCAGGTCTAAACAGACTGGCGACTGATTGGGCCGAGATGCAGCAACAAAACAAGGTCAAGGTCGAATTAAAACTTGTGACAGGTGGACAGACACCTTGCCTTGAGGCTCAGACATTTTAAAGACATCTTGAGTGGGTGATTGTCCCTTAACTCGAAAACAAATTCTAAGAAGAAATCTGCAGACGACCACACTTGTCACTCTGCTTGTAATGAGGCTCAGACACCGTGTATAATGTGTGTACAGACAGGTGCTTAAGGTTCTTTAAGGTTTACTATTTAAGGCCATCAAATTGGAAACATTAACCTTCAGGAACTAAAACGTCGCAAACTTCATCAAAACGTCATAATTTTAGGACAGGACAGAATCTTTCCCAGAAATGATTTCAATGTTTGCAATGTTTGCATTTGTGGTGAAAGTTACAATGATCCTGATTGTATTCAGCCGTCTTTGTTTTAACAAATTGAGATTGTATGTGTACATACTGCATCTGTTGTTTTGTTTGTGCACGGTTACACAACTGGAAATCTTTTTACTAGAGGACCAGTTTTCAAACATTCCCCAAGGCTGTAGTACTGAATATCATTCAAAAATGATTTGAAATTTCTGAATTAATGTATTTGTGGCCATTTCAACAGCAATCACCATGAGAAAAATACTTTTTATTAACTCACATTCCACAAATACGTTTGTTCCTTGTGGCATCAATGCTGTCAACAGTATTTTTTCTGTTTTTCGGGATTTCCACGTGAAGTCATAAACCTAGAATACGTGATAGGTCCCTTTGTGACTGACACTAGTTTTTTGCCTTGTAATTCTAAAAAGACCGACCACTTAAGTGCGACCTTCTGTCCTCTTCAACAGTAAAATATCCCTGAAACTTTTAGAGTTGACAAGGCAATTTCATATCTCTGCAGGCATATGTACAGACGTGAGACCCCAGAGGGACCCAAGAGAGCCATTGCCCACTACTTGTGATGTCATTTCGCTTCTCCAAACTATAAATCCAGGTCCGCAAGTTGGTAACCTTGGTGAACTAGACAATAGACTGTAATGGTTGAAAGCACCTGCAGCGTCTTTGGAGAAGAAATAATGAAATGTTAGCTCTTGCATTTGAAGGTAAAGTCTCAAGTGAAGAGTTCACCATTCCAGGCAAAAACAAAAACGAGCACTCAGTGAATGAATATGATAAAAAATGACGTTCCGTTGTTGACCCAATTGATGGCATGTAGAGTCTAAATGACGCCATGACAACATTCTCATGTAAACAAATTCTAACCAATGCCTGAAGGTTAAAGTAGGCCTAATTTTCATAAAACTGCCAAAGATTGAAGGTTAGGCTGGGACAGGATGTTAAGGGCCATCCGACTCAACTAATAAGGTGATTCTAACGAACCACCAATGAAGGACAGAACTAAAAATCAAATGATCAAAGGCGAGGTCACTACCTTATGGAGCGATGGTAAAAGAGAGATACAATGGATAGAGGCAAAGATTACACTGGTTTGTTCCAATACAGACATCTACGAGAAAAATAGAATATATGAAGTGGAAACTGAATAATGGCTTTTAAACAGTCGATGCTTCCACAAAAATATACCACTTGCACACAAACATAAAGGGCAATGAAATTTGCTTTAACATTTAACAAACTCTACATTTTTAAAGTTTCCATTTAGAAACATCAGTTTCCTTGCATTAAATCAATATTCTTAGCAATTCTGTAAACGTAAAGTGACAATATATTCACAAACAGATAACATTACAGAGATAAAACACTGGCAAATGTTGCATCCAAAAAGCAACTAGATCTTATCAGTTATTGAGTGATGATCTGCATACAGATTGAGAGTCCTGGTACCTTCACAGACAGAACAACAATAGCTTCGCCAATCCAGTAATTGTAAATAGAGCATCATTCTCTGTGATGATTTTTTGGCACCGTGTAGCTCTTTCCCAAGAGAACGGTGTGCCATGAAACCTTTTGAATAGCAGCAAACATGGAATTTGGCTCTTTAGCCATCTTAACAAAACTGATCCTTGTCACTTCCTCCAAAACAAGGTCTTTGGCAAAACTTACTGTCTCATCCAGTGTGCCCGAACCCTTAGCACAGCAGCACGCCAAGAAAGAACACAGTCGCCGTCCTCAAGGTTTCAGCATTGACTGTTAAAAATCTGACCGCTCTGTATAATGATAGGAATTTTACCAAAACATAGAGACATATCCTAAATCCCTTAAGTTTACATTAACTCGGCGGAAGGTGGCATCTTATGGCTTGTTCACTACACGGAGACGGGTATGGGTTCGGGGCCCTCTCCCAGGGGATTTCCCCCAGATCAATCGATGGCTACAGTTATACTATACAGAAAGTTCACACTGCACACACCTGTCCCTGTTCCTAAGGACAGATCCCTGTCCCCAAATGGCTACTGTAGCCATTTCTGGGACATGGCCCCATTACTAGGAGAGGGCCCCGTACCCGTCTCCGTGTATGTGAATAAGCCATTAATTTCAAACCGTTCCGTAGTTTTAAGATGAGTATATCTGCGTTTTTATTGGTCCAAAAGAGTCCCACAGTGCTAATTTCACACTTCTGTATCATCAAATAATAGTCTGTATTCAATCATTACCATATTGTAACAAAATCAAAATAGTAATCAACACTGAGAACCAATTTATAAACACAGTGGGAAAAGCTCCTCAGAAAAGAAAAAATGCAACAGAAATATGGAAAACAGACTTTAAAAAGTATCATTTCACGTTTAAAATTATTCACGTTAACGGAGCTGCTCTGCCATCACCACCGCCCCCTTTGATTATTCCCGTGGGAGATTCCAACACGTTGTTGTATCAGAGATACATTACACACGACTCACGATAAATATATTCGCGCGAATCATTGTGACATTATGAAGTTCCCACAGGCACAATTACGAGTCATGAGTCTGATTTACTACCTGACAGAACGGTTACTTCACAATTCTCTTCGATTTCACAGTACCGATGCCTGATGTTTTACTTCCCAGCGCTCATTCTCTACGCTTCAATACCGTGCATTTTATCATGGCGTGATAAGCCAGAGATACAACTAATCCCCAAATATATTCTTTCCCCTACATTTGTCACCAAACAGGGTGTGGATAGAATCTCAACTTACACTATACAGAAATGCTTCGATGCCTTTCAATTGATTGATTGATAACATTAGTGTCGTGAGGTCATAAAGACAAGTGAACACGGTGGTGGTAGGCGTAAATGCTGGTTTATTGCAGGGGATCAAGTTGTACATGGCTCGGGTAGATTTACTGAAGTGCCTGCTGGTCGGCTGGGGCATGGTATATATACAAGGTCACGCAGTGGCCTTGGCCTTGGTCGGGAGGGACTCCGACATCC
>JBCAUG010161392.1:0-20229 GCA_038406175.1 Haplosyllis leylae | reverse complement strand
ACTGACTTCAATGGGATTTGCAATAGTAACATTAGGAGAGTCAGAAATTAGTGATTGATAAAACTGGTTTGAACTGGGTTAAACCAGTTTGTGTGCAGTTGTCAGAAATTAGTGATCGACAAAAAAGAGGTGGTCACACAAAATGTTAATTTTCTTTGATTCCCTACATATTTCTTTTTTTACCTTAAGATATGAACACTGTGAATTTTCACGGTGAAACAACGCCCATATTCTGTGACAAATGTTTATGTACAACATGTGTATATTATTAGCCTATAGCTGCTGGTAGATATTGTCTGGGAAACAAAATATTTTATTGTAGTTATTATACTTCAAACTCTCAAAAAGCTTTTTCATTAGGCAATAACATAATTACTGATATTGGGACTTCGCTTGTTAAATTAGTTGAGAGAGAAGAGAGAATAACATTTAAGAATGAAACAGCAAAGAATCTGACAATTTCCTGGTTTTGTGATCCTTTAGTACACTCTATAGGATCTATCTAGATCTATCAATTCTTACTGGTTCGTAAATAGGTTTGCAATGGTTGTCTGTGAGAAAATATTTGGGTCGTCCTTTCGACACAAAATTCTGACTGAACTAAAAATAAATTCATGGAGAACCATTATAAAACTATTGACGAACCAGTCAGAATTGATAGATCTTCCTGCAGGGTGTAGTAATGCAACATCGAAATCAATTTTCTGAAGACGAAATGGTAAAAATTAATCTTATTTACGGTTTGCACTACTGCGCTTGTGTCCCTATCAGGTCTTGTTTACCCTTCAGATTATCTGCGACAACAAGTCAACTTGTTCACATTCACGCTCACAACAAACATGGACAAATTTGCTCTTCGCTCTCGCCACGCGACGTATTGTGAATAAAGTGACGGTGTCAAGACCCAAGCAAACAAGGTGTACACAGGTCGAATTCATCAAAAGAAAAGGTGAGCATTAACACACAGTGAGAAACTTTATTCCACACTAAAAAAATTTGGTCTGCTCTTCATACTATCCAAGTGCGCACCGGAAAAAGCTAATTCACAATTCTTAATTCACAAGACCCATGAGTAGGGATCCTACACAATAGACTTGACGACGTCTTGGTGCCCAGCATGACAGCTGATCCTGTTACCCACATTCTTTTCAATCTGGAATGGCCATACGTGTCCTGGCAATATCAGTGAAATAGTCAATTAACTCTACCCACTCGACCTTACCTTAGATAGGGCTGCTGACCATTGGGGCTCTTACCTCAAAAAAGGTTACATTTGGGAATGTAAACAGATTGAATCAGAACGCCAACATTTTACCGCCAGCGTACGACGGGAAAGTAATGTTTTCACAGTCGTCTGTCTTTCTGTCTGTCCACATGGGGGATACCCCAGTCCCAGGCTCTTTCCCTGGCTTCTGGTCCCATGTCCTTTCTGGGGAATACCCCAGTCCCAGGTTCTTTCTCTGACCTCTGGTCCCATGTCCTTTTGTCCCAGGTTCTTTCCCATGTCCCCTCCAGGGGGGGGGTACCCCAGGTAGCTACCCTACTCCCTCTCCCGGTTGGGACTGGGGTACCCACTGGCTGGAGGACTTTCTTGTCTTAGTTGAAAAGAAAGAGATTTAGCTAGCTTACATATGACTTTTAACATAACATGTTAAAAATATCTTCAAACAAAGCTATGCTAATGTTTCTAGATTTCTCTCAATGTCAATAAAGACATCGGACACCGGGTGCGATAAAGGTGTGCCGCATCGCGAACATCACAGAATTCACCAGACACACAACAAAATGACTCCTACGAGCCACTCATTAAATTATTTGATTGTTCGTGGCAAATTTGCACCCTGTTCTTAACGGTGATAAATCAAAAAATAAAAATACACCAGCGACGTCAGCAATATAAATCTTGTTATTTTGTCTATATTTCATGCAGTAAGTAAAGCAACCAAGTTAGACAGTAAATCTCTCAGTGCTGACAGTGGCTGCGGAGATTTCAGTGATTTAAATTGCTCAACGTCACGGTCAACAAAAGTTATAAGATGCACTAGCTTACTTGGAAATTTACTTTCTGTTTTGCGATATAATAGTGGATTTTATTTTCTGTTAGTTTTTTTGAAAATACTACACAACTTAATTTTTATGAATCCCATTATCCTTTCCTATTCATTCCTAAAATAAGCTTTTGTCTTATTTTCTTTCCCTCTTTTTTGTAATGGCTTAAAAGCTTATTTATCGAATAAATTGGATAGGAGTAACAGTCATTTGATGCCAAATACTCCTCCTTGTGTATTACTTACAATTATCGCCAAATATTGCCGCCCAGTATCCAATGACCTTTGTTATACCAAGCATTGTTGAGGCGTTAAGGAACAAAATAGCACGGTGAACTAGTATCTGTGCAAATGATTGGACAGCCGAAAGAGCAATTATTGCTAGTAATGCATTCACACTTTTCCGACTGGTGTCTTCTTACCGACGACTTGGTCCTTCTTCTTCGATGCCACTGTTATGAATGACATGCAGGTTATCAAATCCATAATCATCACCAAAGCCATCGTCTTCGTACACTGCTGTTACCTTCATTGCTGCGGCGGTTCCTCCTCTATGAGCCCCCAGCCAGGTAGGTAGGTATCCACCCCTCCCCGACCCTGGACGGGTAGGTAGGCGGCCTACCCCTAACCGGCCAGATAGGTAGGTGGTCCTCCCCTTTCTGTCTCCCCCTCAGCCAGGTACTTAGGTAAACTGCCCCTCCCTATGACCCGGTAGGTAGGTGGATCATTCTTGGTGACGGTCAGGCCACCGGGATGGTCCGTGATGGACCGACCGTCGCGAAGTATGATTGTGGTCAACCCTCATTGCCTCCTCTCGCTGGTCAGGTAGGTAGGAGAACCAACCCTTCCATCTTCCCAGCCAGGTATGTATGTGATCTTCTGGCCCCTCCTCCACCTGGCCAGCAACCTCAGACATAATCCAAATCTCATTTATAGTTCATCACTCAAAGTATTTTTTCCACTCAATAAAAGTTTTAATGTCACAATTTACTTCTGTAAAGCAAAGTCTCACATGGGCACAAACTACAACTACAGTTATCAACTGCAATTTGCAGTGAAAATCTTTTGAAAAACTGAAAAGCAAGACTTTAATTAGGATAAGTAATAAATGGGTCTTTGGGCAAGGTCACATAGAAAGGACAATAATGTCAGAATAAAGTGATCTTATTTGTAACAAGGTGGTACAAAGAAGTGGATACTTTGTTTTTCCAAAAGAGTCAAAGCTCGAATTATATACATAATTCAATGTTGCAGATGTAACACATGCAAACATGACTCCACAAATCAATTTGTTAGATACAGTTTGAGGGGTATGATCTTATTAAAAAAGACAGATGGATTCACAGAAGGCAGATCCTAAAGAAAAATAACTTAACAGATATAAAAACACACGGATGAACTCAAGCAGACAGGCGACAAAAACAATTTATTGTAGGTTTGAAATACGACAAAAAATTAAGAAAAAATACTGTCAGAGAATTCCGAGAATTTGGGAGACTAGATTCATTGCACTATTTACTGAAGAACCTTCAGCTTACGCAAGATAATCATGAAATAAATCGTTTTTGTCACCTGTCTGCTTGAGTTCATCTGTGTCTTTTTTATGTCTGTTAAGTCATTTATCTTTAAGGTCTGTCTTCTGTGAATCCGGCTGTTTGTTAATGAGATCATACCATCTGAAATAAGCGAACAATGAAAAACAATTTAAACTATAACTTGAACTGTCCAGTGGATCAATCTGTCTGCCTGCTGTCTAACTGGCTGTCTGTCTTGTGTTTTTTCTATTTGTACATCTGTCTGTCCTATGAATCCGTCTGTCTGATTGTTTGCCTGTACATCTGTATGTAGTTCTGTGGATCCACATGTCGGTTTGCTCACCCATTTGTCTTTTATTCATAAATCTTATGTCCATTTTCCGAATACTTTGTGATGCCTAATGTTCGCCCGTCTCTCCTTTGCTCTACTTTTGGACATTTGGACCTCTGTAAGGTGATTGGTTGTGTGATGGCAGTTCTTACAATCCCTGGGTATTTGGAATATCATTTCTAGCTTTTTGGGGTGAAAATTCTAAGGGTACTTGGGTAGCCATCTGATGTTAAAATTTCACTGAAGAGTTTCACATGAGGACCACATATGGTTACGCTAAAAAGAATATATTACAAAAAAAAAGAATGCGGTTAATTTATTGTTCGAGACTGCTTTTGAGTCCTCATAGATGCCTCATCTGAAACATATTATTACAAGCTATTTCCCTAGTTTATCTGTCTATTCTCCAAAATGGCTGAACCTTGTGCTAGAAAACCAAGATTTTTTATGTAACTATGGGTGTGTTTTTGTACATTGGGTGTATTTTTGTAACTGAGTGCGTTCTTTTTTATAACCCTGGGTGTGTTCAATTTAATCCTCCAGTGATTACAGGATAATCTACTGCCATTCTTGCACTTTTACCTGGCAAGATTAACGGCCTGGTTACTGAGGTGGGGTGGAGGGGTCGGTTGGAAGATCATGTGATGGAATGAAATTAATTAGATTAAATCACGAGTGATATCTTTGGGCACAGAAGAAGACTCATTGCCCATTTTTTACATTTTCATGTAGATCTAAATTTTGTGGAAACTTGGCCAAATAGTAAGTGCGCCACTGGATGTTATCACTTTTTAAAGAGGTGTGTAATAATATGAGTATATCTGAGATTGATTGAAGTAAATGTATTATTTTCACCAATTGTTGGTGTCCATTCAAATAAATGTCAGATACAATCTTGAGGAAAATGGTCTCTAGAATGTGAGATAAAGATTATTTGAGCACAGAAAGCCCAAAAGCTTGCAAAGCCCTTAAATGGACCATGGACCCCGGCCATAAGACGGCTTGCTGCACTTGCCCTACTCTGCTTCGCTTTGTCATTGGAAAGCTGGATCCCCCCTCATAAAAAAGTAGTTCGCACCTGACTACCTTGATATTTTTTTGGTGTTCATCTAAATATCAGATGTGAGAAGCGCCCTTAAACGGGCCAAGAATCCGCTTAATGGGTCACGTCATTTGCACTGATCTGCTCGCAACTTTCTCACCCCCCCCCCCCGACATATTTCTGTATCGTTGATCTGCACCTTGTCTGTTCATTGAAGATCAAATTAATCAAAATACAGAGGAGCAAATCCATTCTTATGGATAAGATTTATTTCTATTCCTTCTACCTGGGCATCATAGCCAAAAGTCATTTAAATTAGTTTCTTTAGGTTTAGTGTTTTGATCTTCTGACACAACAGGCATTGATGCAATTTCTATTAATAGAATAGCACAGCAACTACTGCCAGTACAAGTGAACTATCAGCCGATTTTTTTGTTCATTTCTAATATGCATTCCGCCACCGTCCTTGGGTATTTAAATTTTAATCTTTAATATGATTGACTGAGTGGAGCATGAGTTGCTACCAACCGAATTCAAATCAATTCAAAGAGAAATTCTAAATGAAAAGTTTCAAATATTTCGAAGTAATTTTTTGTAACTTCTGAACAAATGTTGACATACTAGAATGTATTTCTGTTTTCTCAGCAAGGTTTGCATTCAAATGGTGTTATCTCGGCAGAAAAAGTGAAAATCGAATACTTTTAAAGAAAATCTTCAACTACTACATCTTTGTTTTGGTTGATAATGGTACAATCAACAATTTTGGAGAATATTTTACTTGTAAATGTGAAAAAACTGTAAAAATGCAACTTTAGGTCATGCGATATTGATTATTTCACTATTTTCCAAAATATAGGTATACACAAGTTAAACTGTCCACCAAAACAGAAATAAAGGAATTACATCCCAGAACAAGTAATTCAATTTTTAGTTTTTCTGCTGAGGTAACTCTTGTTGATACATCATGGAAAAATAGAATTGTTTGCAATTTAGTTCTTCCTTCCTCAAAGACAGTCATGCATGTTGCCACTATTGATAAATAGTTAGCTTAGCATTTTGTTTCTTCTCTGGTTGAGAGTGAAATATACATCACAAATTTATCTTTGCAGGTGAAGGGAGACGTTTCTCCAAAGGGAAAGAGCACCAACTTTACCAAAATTTCTGATAATCCCCCGAGATGGAGAAACAATTGGTAAGTGAAGGAGGCTTGAAACTAATTTTTAGATAGCTGTAATGGCCATTTCCAGAAAAATGAAAATAGAGTTTGAAAGAAATACACAGACAACCGTTGCAAAAGGCAAATTTTTTTTTGATAATCTCAAAATTACACGGACTTTCTGAACTTTTCGCACGGACACATGGTTCCTGAAAAGTCTGTGTCAGGTTTTTTTCCGACTCAATGTAAATGCCTCAATATTCTATCAACCTCTTAACATCAGTAGATGTATGACAATAATTAATACGTAGTTCAGATCATCCAACTTTGATTGTACATAATTATTTGATTATCAAAAGAGAAACATTTTCCCAGGCAACCATTGATAATGTAAGTCAGTATTTTTGCCATCAAGTAAAAGTTTTGAAGCATACTTAATATCGTTATTCATTAATTCCTAAATAGCTGTGTCATGCCACACCAAGCAAGGCAAACATATTTTGGATACAGGGCCTCACATGTGCCCATCGGTGATATTTCGTTACTAATTTCCCGACTGATAACCAATAATTAAAACAGAGATGGGAAGTCCTGTTTTTGTTACACCACTCGCTCATAGTCACTCATGTGGAGAGGTACCCCACTATGATTTTGAGTTTGAGTCATTGTTAATGAGCCATTGTTATTTGTTGTATACCAGATGTTTTTGCTGTATACCAGACATTTGTTGTTGCATAACAGATGTTTTTTTAACTCAAACCATGACTCAAAAAACAACATTTGCTGTTTTAGCTTATATTTCCCTTATTTGGGGGTTTACAAAGAAATAAAATGGAAAAGATACACATACATTTGATAAACTTTATCAATAATTAATGAAACTTGCAAAAATATTGATATTTATAAGTTTGAATCATGACTCAAACTAAGACTCAAACTCAAATTTTAAAACCATGACTCAAACTCAGTAGTAACACTCCTCACGTGCCATGTGAACTGTTACCTGACGGTTTTCAGGTTGAGTTGATGAACCGTGACAGCAAGATTGGCATTTGCTGAAATAATCTGCAACTACTCTCCAACTTCAGGTGCATGATGTTCCTTTTTACCATTTGCAGCACCCTGCAGGAACATCACTAATTTCGGACTTGAACGACAATATCTATAACTTCTGACTTTTTGCTTGCCATGTAGGTCTATGGGTATTTCAGATTTTGAATGGTGGAGACTTTACTGGTGACATTACAAATCTAATTCTTGCAATAATAATTGTATATTAGTGTTCTGATCAGAGTGACATCTCCATATTTCAAGTTTTCAATTTATAAATAGGTTACAAATGACAAAAACTCAAATATACTCAGCAATTTCTGAATAATGTCCAATCAGTAATTCTGACTGCTTAATTTTATTCACTAATTTCTGACAAGGTGTCAAAATTATTGACTTTCAATGGGCTTTACAATAGTAAAATTAGGAGAGTCAGAAATTAGTGATTGATAAAACCAGTTCGAACTGGTTTACACTAGTTTTTGCACATGTGTCTGAAATTATTGATTGACAAAAAAAGGGTGGTCACACAAAATGGTAATTTTCTTTAATTCCCTGTATATTTACATTCAAATATTATTTGGTGCAAAATCCCACTACACAATACTTTCAAACTCTGTAACAATTTTCAAAGTGGATGCTCTGATGTCTGAGATATTTGCAAATTTTTCAACGGAAAAATCCCAGAAAAATTTCATCCATTGAGTTCAATAGGTCAGAAATTATTGATATTGTCGTTTTAGTCAGAAATTAGTGAAGTTCCTGCGGGGTGTGCAGGGGTTCAATACCCGACCAATACTTTTTACCACTGGGGCAAATAGATAACATCAATTGATACCACAATAACATCGACTGCAGTATGTTTTACTTACATTACCACAGCGCACCAGAGTGATAATCTTAGTCTACGAAACAGGAGGATCTGTATTTTGTTTACAAGCCTCAAAGAATTAGGACACACATAATGACTCGTACCCCGGTACTTGGCACCCAGACAGGATATATGATGAATTTTCCACAGTAAATACTTCCTTTTCACCTCGCTTGCTGATTGGCAGAATACAGGATGGTCATGGAATTGATGCGCAATCAGTGTCTCAGGACCAAAACACAATGATCCGAAATTAAAACAGAACCAAATAAACTAAACACAAACTGGATTAAAATTTACAGAAGTAACAGGCGAGAACTGAAGTACAAACAGGTCAGTGACAATTTTGTAGTACATCTAAATTATTTTTCATCAGGCAGATTGAGAATAAACGGGTTATTTTACACTCAGAACAATTTCCTATATTTTCACAAAAGTGGAAAGCATGATTTTAACACACCAAACATTCGTGCAAAAAAGGACCAAGTATGATATTTTGGCATAATTTTGTCAGTGGCGGATCTACATTGGGAGTCGAGGGACGCGCGCCCCCCCCCTCTGGCCCAAATTTTCTTCATTTTCATGCAGTTTTCGGCAAAAATTGGCCAAATAATAGGTTGGCGCACCCCCCTCTGGAGTTGGCGCCCCCCCCTCTGGGAAATCCTGGATCCGCCGCTGTTTGTGGAGCATTTCTGTTGACTCTGAAGGGTGGTGATGGCCTGACGAACATCAGGCCCTTCGTATGTGTGAATGTGGTTTCTCTGTGCTTCCAATCTGCAGCGGGTGACATTGGTGGTTTTTTCCATTTCACATGTTTTTTTTTAGAAAATTAAAAACTACACAGGATTGGCGACCATTTCGACGTTGATTTGAAATAGTCCTTCAAATATTTTTACAACAATCAGATCTGATGTTTCAATTATCTAATAAAAGGAGATCGACGATTTGTGATATTTCTGGTATGGGCATCAACAACACCTATTAAACTTTCACTTTTTGCAGAATATTCTACAATGGCACAGAATTCACCACAACTGGATCCACCTCCGTCGTATGAATCCATAGTCTCAAGGAGCAATAGCATTAACCACGTGTACCTCACACCAGGGGCGTCACTCGCGCCAGGGGTGCCTCCTCAGGATGACGCGATGGCGTACCTAGATCTAGGGGTGCCACACTACACAGCCAGGTAAGTGTGCGTGTGTGGTCTGTTTGGACATGATTAGAAACTAAGTACGGCGAAGAAACATCAGCAAAAACAGAAAAATGAGTAAATTCTGACTCTTGCTTTGCCATGGAAGTCTGTGAGGACTTCAGTTTTCTACTCATGCACCTTCCATTCGTGGACTTATCAAACTAATTCTTGTAATAAAAATTGCATATTGGTCATTTCAAATTGCTGGCCCTAAATTTCTGGACATTTATCTCCATTCAGAAATATGTTGACTGGCTTAGTAAGAGAGAACTTAGCCAAGGGAAGATCCACGTTTCTCAGTAGTCGCTGCTACGACCCTCCCGGGGGGATTACCGACAAATGGTTTTGCCGAACATTTCCGATAAACTACATGAAATGAAAACATCTCACTCGTGGAGTGGGGGTGCGAACCCCAGGGTGACCCCTAGATCCTGTAATGTTAGTCATTATATCGAAATACAAAATTTTATATATATTACTCTCTGAGTAAAGTTGAGAAAATACATGTGATTTTGAGGGGATCAGAAAATACATTCAGTCTTTTTCAGTGGTGCAAAATTGAGGACATTTGTCCATAAAATCATAAAGCAGAAATATATTTCATAATGGACAGATCCAACCTATGTTTTAGTTTTTACTGTACGTCTGGGGATGGCTCAGATAGTGACAGATTTCCCAAAAGAAAGTAAACACAAAAGCCAAAAATGGCTTGTGGTCATTGTTTACTATACATATCAGAGGCATTCCCAGATGAATGTAAAAACTAAAACATAGGTTGAATCTATCCATTATGAAGTATATTTCAACATTATTAATGGGACAAATGTCTTCTTCTTTTTTTTTTTTTTTTTTGGCCTCAAAAAATGTTTTCTCATTGACACCTATTGTAAAATGCTGAATATATGTTCTGATCTCGAAATCACACATATTTTCTGAACTTTACTCAGGGTGTATTAGGGAGAGTGAGCTTCTTTGGAATTTTCCAGTATACTAAGGATGATATTTACAGATAGTCCAACAGGAAATTCGTTTTAACCATGCCCTTTGTTGGAAATCTCTGAAT
The DNA here is from genome assembly GCA_038406175.1 of Haplosyllis leylae. Classification (NCBI taxonomy): domain Eukaryota; kingdom Metazoa; phylum Annelida; class Polychaeta; order Phyllodocida; family Syllidae; genus Haplosyllis; species Haplosyllis leylae. The sequence continues at coordinate 9,938 of JBCAUG010161392.1, read as the reverse complement.
GTCAGAGGCATCCCTTAGTAAGCTGGAAAAACTCCAACTAGTTTGGCTTTCCCTAATATAAAATATAATACTGTAGTTCAATATCATTTTTGAGACAATATATTGGTTATTTATTTATGCTTCCAAATATAATTTCTCACTGACCACCATTGTAAAATCAAGTTAGAATTGACCGAAGGCATCGAAAACTGTCAAAAATGAATGCTCTTTTGGCAGTGTGTTAAAGGGTAAGTGGTCTGGAGTCTGGCGTCAAACCCAAGAGAGCCATCATTTCGCAAACTTACCAATGGTTCCACAAATGAAGAATTGTCTGAGAAATTAAATATTTTTTCCAAAAATATGCTTATTTTAGGTTTGTAGCAGGAAGAGATTCCAGTGAGGAGGGTTACCTGGCCCCCAGCAACACCTCACACTACTCCCCAAACGGTTACGCCACTGTCGCTGACGACAACGGCGATGTCGGTGAGACGATTTACAGCAGCATTGACGACATGGACGTCCCTACGTATTCTGATGTAATGGGAGAGAGTGGTGTGTATAGGGCACAGGTCGCTACGCCGCCGCACTGGTAAGGGTCCACTTACACTCCCGGAAACCCACCTCGAATGCGAAGTTCAATTCAAATGTAGGTTTATGTGGGAAAGTTTTGGCAAAGTTGTCAATTAGTTTGTTCTTCCTCAAAATCTTTACAAATTGAATTTATTAATCTGTGATACAGTCGGTCTGAGTGAGTGCAAAAATATTTTGTCAAAATTTTTTAGTTCACCCCCAAATTCTCACCAGATGTCTCACAAAGTTACCATCCCTCCCCTTCCCTCGACCTACCCCTACCTCCAACAAAATATGGTTTGCTGATGTTGTGAGTCATAAGACGAGAATACAATCTGCGGAGACTCATTCACTCGGGCGGTTAATGTCTCGTTTTGCTTTTGCGAGGTGCTGGAAAATAACAGACTTTTAGTCATGCATTTATTTATGAAATTTCAAAACGGATGAACTCAAAATAGCCTAAAGGCAAGTGCACTATGTTCTACTCAACAGGATGAATCCACGTCTCTTAAAACCACCAACGCCAACCACGGCCACAACGACGATGGTGTCACCTCCTGCACAGACGCAGTTTAAATCGCGACACCTCTGCTGTGCGGCCTCTTGCTCTGCGCATGCGTAGTAATTGTAGTTCTAGTCATCGCTGTGAGTGTTGGAGTCGTCGTCCTCACAGGAAACAGAATCCATCAGTCATGTATGTAGAGACAGACAGATAGATATGGGGAGAGGCTTAAAGATTTTTTTTCAATTTGATAAGTCAGTTGAAATGTATCTTTAATTTGGCATATATAGAGTATCGTTTGTTTACTTCAGATTCTGGTGTAGTACTCAACATAACGCAGCCACCCGATTACAGCACAACACCCCCGCCGCACGGTGAGTCAATGGTCCATCTATCTACCGCGCACTAGATGAGTTTCAAATCAGGCACTTTATTGCACAAGAGGAAAGTTTTGTTTTGTATTTAAACATCATTTAAATATTTACTTGAATATCAAAAATTGAAGTTTTCCCCATTGCCAGCCTGGACCATTCCAGAGTAAACAAAGTGTCCAAAGGCTTCGTCAGGGTCATAGTGCATCTTAGTCAACCTGAAAGATAATTGCTGCATTTATCTCAGAAAAGGTGTTAAATGTTACTTTGATGACTTATCCGAACACGTCACCTTGATGAAACAGCCTAAGTAAGATTCTGCCTGAGGGTTAAAAAAAATACTTTGGTAAATCTTGAAATTTCAACCAAGTTGGATTTCCCTCCTATTTTTCTCAATATGAAGTGAGGTTGCTTCTAACCGAAGTGTCGGCTGGTACCACTAACTAGCAATCATCGCCAAATATGGCCGCCCAGTTAGCCAATAACCTTTGTTGTACCCAGCATTTTTGAGGTATTAATGAAAAAATAGCAGTGTAAATTAGTATCCTTGCAAATGATTGGACAGCGGAAAGCGCGATCATTTCTAGTAATGAAACACCTGAGCCAGGTTAAAATAGGCATCAATGAATATTTTAAGAGAGCACATCAAGATGTAAAACATGTTCATTTCCTTTTGTACCATTCCATATCCTTTTCCAAATTATGAATTTCACCTGACAACTATCTGTAAGGTTGAGAGATGAGATCCAAAGAAAATGATTTTGATTGGCATGCCAGAGTTACCAAGTGAAAATTGAGTCTTTTTCACAACGTATTTTTTTACAGAGTTTAATATTTCTTCAAAATTATTAGTTTGCATCACGCTTTACTGATCCCTAATGGGAATACCCTACCCTCCATATTCGGAAAGTCTGACTGAATTCTACCCTTCAAAATTGGCAAAAAAAACCCAGCAAATCAACACATTCCTGGAGGGCAGAAAAATGTCACAACACTGTTCAAGGCACCTAGCCAAGTTTGGAAATATTTGCTCATCGTCGCTTTTACAAAATACAGGAAGATAATTGTACCTGGAATTCTTAATAATGTTTATGTTGTTTCGTATTTTCGTGATTTATTTGCTGAGAACTCGATCCTTCTTTTACAAAAGAAATACGAACATCACGTTTAATGTCATGTACAAGAAAGTCGGGGCTTTATGGCACTTCAAAAGGCTCCAGTACATAGCACTACTGTATCCTTCGTTGCGAAACTTAGATCGATAATTTTTAGTCTCCACTGAAAAAAAGGCTTCTTTATTGTAGAACAAAGCAAAGTTTCTGCGAAATAATAACTTTCCTTGCATCTGTTCTCTCGTGCACAAGATGAATCGGCCGAAATGTTTTATTGATGCGTATCCATAAATTGACGATGGCAACTTATTGTAAACTTTAGTGCACAGTGTCAAAATTTGATTATTGAGAAGAGATCAGTCAAGGATTTTATTCTGTCGAATTCTCAATGCTTGAATGTTTGAATATTGTAGAACAGCTTTAATGAAGGTAAATCCCTTTTGCTAACAAAAAAGCGCATTCGGGTTTTTCATGATAAGGAAATCTGACAAATCAGTCAGACTAACAGAAATAAAATGCAATTTTTATGAATTATTATAATTTAAAATTTAAAGATAAGGGTTGTTTAATATTTCCAGTAATTGCTAGATTATATGTACTTCATCAGATAATTGAGACATACAATAGCAAGGAATAGAAATCCGCTTCTAGATCTGTCAGATTTGACAGAAATATGTATCAAGAAAAACTAGACTTTTTATCTCTGTCTTTAAGAGATTTGGACTCACAAAGGAGACAGCTGTAAAATCTATTCAAAAGCGGTTTAGAATTAGTTGTCTGAAACACATGAATTAAATTCTGAATTTTTTCTTGAAAGGACGTTAATTAGAATAGCAACGCTGTGCTAGAAAGTGATGCCCTTCACGCATGAGTACAAATATACCCATCTCAAGTGTTCGGAATAGCGACAAGATTTCTCAGAAAAACAGTCATGCCTTGATGCGAATTTCAATCTATTTGGCAATGTTGCATCGTCAGTCATTTCGTAAGTCCGCGTAGATGAATATAAAGTGTCATACGCTATAGCTACCTTTGCATACCAACTACCAACCAACCAACCAACCAATTTTACGAAACCGATAGAAGTGAGCTTTCTTTAACAATGCTGTTAATTTGTGTGGTTTTTCTCGTGTTTATTCAAACAGGTGAGTATCACATACTCATTACTGACAATTAATTGATATCACTGATTTTAAAATCAACAATAAGGATCAATTGCCTACAAAATTTAAGTGGCCTTAAAAAGCAGGCGAGCTTTTAACTGTACATTCAATAGTATTGTGTTATTGTTCAGTGGAAATTTAAAAACTGTGTGTTTCGCTGGAACCATTTCATGTTTTGAAGAGAATCAATAAATTTTAAGAGTTTCAAGCAGATGTGACACTGAGGAGTGCACTGATCACATCTGTCTCAAAAATTAAGTAACGTCAGTGATCAAAGTAAGCTCAGTGACTGATAACGTCAGTGATGAGATGAATGCGTTGAACTTGTTCAAGTAAAGCTTGAGAGTGTAGATTGGGCTTCATTTTTCCCCTTAATAATATAACTTAGATTTTAAATAATCAAGATGGAGGCCAGAATGAATAAGTGAAATCAATATTTAACGCTGAAAACCAAAAAAAAATGTATGGCAGAATAAAGATGACAACTCTAGTAAGTGGTACAGCAAACCCGTTTCCAACTGCGCACATACATTGATACATTACAAGGCATTAATAATATGCTTCAGATCTCACACAAACAAATTAATATGTCCCTACACTCATACCACACAGTGGAATTCAAGGTGAGTGTAAAGAAATGAATACAAATAGTCACTTCGAGTACAGACATTAGTTTCGGAGGCTTTGCTCTCACTGACGCTAGGTTGTTTGCCGTTGTATCATTTTGTGAAGTAATTACTTTGATGGAACAAATTTGCTGAATGCTACGTGACAATATGAAGACAGTGTTGTTTATTTTGGCCAACTGCCTTGCTCACAACCTTGGTATTCATGGGCAAATACGGGACTTCTCGTAGGATGGGGTGCCTGCCTCTGGGAGGGGAAAATCCTATATTTTTTTTACATTTCTGAAAAACTTCTACTTTTGTTTTACATTTCTGAAAAAAAACTTACGAAATCGAATAAATTTTAGTAGTAGAGGGTGCGGTCCCCGTGGATACACTTTTACCCCATTTTTTCCATTTCTCTCTTCTGTATTCTCATTTTTCTGGGAGATTACAATGTCTGCATTACACCTTGTTCATTCGACGGCGTGTGGTTCTTCAGTTTTAGCACCGCGCCATGAATATCACCCATCCTTGTTTTGTCCTTTGAACTAGAAGATAGTGGAATCATAATGTTCCCTTTTTTTTAAATTGTTGTTTGTAACTAAGTGAAAATGAAAACTTTGAAGACCAAGTAAGGGATTCATCAGTGCCATTTTTAGGAAATCCTGTCAAACAATGAAAACTTGATTTGTTCGTAATTGTGGTTTTTGTACTCACAGGTCACAGTTTCCCCACAGCCACTGCGCGAGAGGAGACATGCGCAGTGCAGACTGTCACCCTGGGACTTGCAGCGCCATCTTACGACCGCGGTGGAGGATACTCAACCTACAATTGTCACCGTTGTCCGGAATCCGGGTCAGAAAAAAAACCCATTTTTTTTCTGTGACAGTTCAAACACTCGTCTGAGTTTATGTTGATTGAGTATATCTTGCCAACCGAAATTATTTTCCTTTTCACGTGTTGCTAGAAAACTGTCAATCTAGTTTTTCACGATAGGCATTTCTGTCAGATCTGACAGATCTTTAAGTGTATTTTTACTCCTTGCTGTTGTTTGTGTTAATTATTTGACGATGTACCCACAATCTAGCAAGTACTGGAAATATTAAGTAACCCTTACAGTCAAATTCTAAATTGTAATTATTCTTAAAAATTGCATTTTATTTCTGTCAGATCTGTCAGATTTTCCTGTCGTGAAAAACCCGATTGTTGTGAAATACTGAGCCCGTTGTAGATTCACCTTAGACAGAGTCATTTTATTTTCCTTAAATCTTGATCATTAGTGTTCCAACTTTGGGGGTGTATGGGTGAAGGGGTTGAATGTTGACTTCAGTAATTTTTTTAAAAATTATGTACTGAAGCGACATTAGAAATGAAAAAGAGAGACTTTTCTAAAACTACTAAAAAAAAGTAGAAGATTGTTCCTGGTTCGTGATGACAGCATAACAAAATTGCTGTCAAAGCATGGGTCATATACAAGCTTCTCGCAAGCACACACAATTGGTAATAATGGCAATATTGGCATCATAGGCGTTACTATGTGAAAACAAAAAATCTAGAAACAAAATGTGTTACTTGGGATATCCTTAAATTGTCTTTTGTTTCTGCATAACTTGAATCTTGCATCTAGACCATTTAGTTAGAACCAATGGAGCATAAATATGGAAAGATCTTAGAGATCTCTCAAGTGATACTGCCTTAACAGCTCAGAGAGGAGAGCATTAGATCCAAATGGTTGAGGTCCCAGGTTCAATGCTGACTAGGGTAAAATTTTGTTGTTGGATTTATTGTTTTCACGTAATGTAGCCTCTGTTGCTAATTTTGCCATTATTACCAATTTCGGCTATTTAATGAAAACCCCAATAGTAATTATCGGAAACCAGAAGCCTTTTCTTAATTTCTCTTCGAATCCTATTGTCCAGAACCATTTCAATTTCTCACAGTTTTACAATTTTCTTTTCCTTTGGTTGTTTGCCTGACTGTTCCTCATGTTTTTGTGACGGCGACGATAACGCTGTTTTGTGCTTGTAGCTGTGCTAGTCAGGTTCACATGATCGCCATGTACGAACCACAGGGAACCAGTCGAGGATTCCAGCAGGACCCGTCCAATGTACCAGATGTTCTGGTTAGTATTAATGGCGTTTCGGATTGGAAGTTGTAAAAAGTACTCGCATTTCTTTGTTTCTTTTGTGTTGCAAAATTCAGTGTTCTATCTTCGGAAATAATATATGTGAATGAATTGAATGAATCTTGGTTGGCTGTCAATTTATATATATTGATAGAATTTCTTCTACTGATTTTGTCGTTTTTTCCAGGTGAATATTGCAGCAGTTCCCCAGAGCACCCCTCTGACTTTCGTCCTCTCAACATACGAAGCCGCAAACTGGGTCATGAACGTCCCAGACGGTGTCACCGTCGCTCATGTATTTCTGGTAAGTTTTAGATCTAGATTTTACCACTGGATCTTGGTAAAATTGCTTGTTGTAATTGCACTTGATTTTGATCTGTTTAATTGTAACTTGCTGTTATGGCTTTGTTCAGATGTCATATTATCTGAGGTTCTCCAGCGTCAAGGTCATTAACTCCAGAGGAGAGGAACTCAACAACTACAGACTGCATCTCCCAGCTCAGCCATACACCAGACTCAATTATGAGGTGAGTATGCATAGAGTACACTGTCACTAAACTACAAAATATCATTCTGATAGTTCATAGTTTCGCATGGAACTGGGTTTCAATAATGTTTTTCGCTTTAAGGGAACATCACGATCAAGATCCACAAAGGGAATCGCAGAAATCACAAGAGAAATGACGTCAGAATATGGCTGCCTTACGTCGTTCTCTGGACGCTACGTTGCAAAGTCATGGACACTGGATTTAAGCCCGTTAAACGCCTGCAACTATGTGCCCACGACTACAACAGCTACAACCACAGAGGCTCCTCAGATAGGTTAGTACTGATGCTCACAGATTACTCTAATGGAATGGACTGACTAAAACCAACGTTGGGATGACTCTGTAAGTTATTATAGTATGAGATCAGACATAGTCATTTGGATGTCAGGTGTACAAAGGTCTGTTCACATATGACGTTAAGGTCTAACATGCTGATGTGTAATTGGTAGTGTGAGGCTCAGACGAATTCTTCCCGTCAACATCACCACCAACTTTAACACAACGTTAAACTTTCATTGGTGCATTGATGGACGGGGGCACTTTGACGTTAATTGTGGACAAAGCTCAACAGCAAAAATATAATTCTGGCAGATATTACGGGGAACATGAACATGGCCTCTAATATGAACCCGTGAGATGCATCGAGACATTTCTTCCAGAATTGGTTCTGCATTTAACATCATGATAATTCATATTAATGTTTATGGACCCTCAACTACGTGGAGTGCAATGCCAACCTTTGGTGGCAGCAGAGTTAGATGAACTAAAGCTAGATCTGGTCGCTTTCTTTAGTGCTGCGTCAACTTAACATCTGAGCTGAACATGTGTGTTTATTTATCACCCACAGAACACGTGGACTGCAGTACGAACCCATGTGAGAATGGAGCTCGATGCACGGAGGCTGGAGCGGGTCCCTTCCACTGCTTCTGTTCCTGGCCGTATTACGGACAGAGATGTGAAAGTAAGTCGTCTGGCATAGCCTTCTGCTTCATTTAACTGAGGGGCTGACAAAGAAAGTCTACATTTTTCAACTTGCACGTCGCTCTTTAACTTACCACCATATATCGTACAACTTGTCCACATGATTGACACAGAAGTCGCATTGCTATTGCTGGCGTGTATTTTGATAACTACATGTTGAACGGATTTTATCAGATGAGAACAAAGCAGATATTTGTGACATCAGTACTGGTTCCGTTGGCATGGCAACACCCGTTAGCAGTAGGAATTCTGGATACTCGACCCACCACTGTGAAGTTTGTCCCGCACAAAGGTCAGTATTAAAACTTTGAGTATTCAGTCTTGGTAACTAAAGAAATCAAATGAGAGACGTGGTGCTGTTATAGGCTGGAGATTAGAGCAAGTTTGAAGCATTGCGAAATTTCTTCAAACAGATCCAGAAAAAAGTCACTGTTAAAAATTCGTGAAGCGATGAATTTTTGTTTCGGCATTTCTTCTTATCTTACACTGTAGCACCTTTCTAGCCATATAAAATTACCAGCCCAAAAAGCCTGCACATATATAATGGAAGCTAGGAACCTATCAATATGGTGACTCTACGACGCACGCATTACTATTAATAATCATTAACATTCTAGTTGCGCGAGTGAGGTTCACATCATCGCTATGTATGAACCAGAAGGAAGTGTCCGCGGATTTCAGCAGAATCCGTCTGTCATTCCAGATGTAGAGGTGAGTGTTTGAGTACAACCCTCTTTGTTCAACTAGACTCCTGGTAAGATGAAGAAAATTAAAAGAAGCTCTGGACGAAAACAAAGTGAACTCAAGATTGCATCTCAATGGTTAACTTAATGTCAATGTTTCTTATCCAGGTTGATATTTTGAGCAGTTCCTCTCATCTCCCCCTGACCTTGGTCTTCTCGACATATGAAGCTATAAACTGGATCGTGAAGCTTCCAGAGGGAGTCACCGTCGCCCATGTATTTCTGGTGAGTTGAAAATTGCATTTCCCATGTCACCTAGATAACTGTAAAAAATGAAATTCATGCAGCAAACTGTACATACGGAACAAGTAACAATAACTAGACAAACAGGGACTTTTATTTTTCAGATGTCATATTACCAGAGTTATTCAAGTGTCAGAGTTCAGAACTCCAATGGAGCAGTGTTAAACAACTATGAGCTACACATTCCGTCCACTAGAACATACATGGATCACAGGGTAAACAACTCAATATCTACCTCAGCAACAAAAAATAGCACAATTCTTCATTCATTGTCATTCCTGGAGTGATCACCTCCTGTTTTGATACATCCACAGCAGTAACAAAATGGCTTAGATTTTCGTATACCTTTTCACTTTATTCAATGTTATTTTTAGGGCACAGGACCTCCTTCTCGCTACAGCTTCGGCTATGGCTGCAGCAGCTGCAAGGGTGTTGATTACATCACTTCCACTATGACATCACAATATGGCTGCTTCACGTCATTTTCTGGGATTTATGTCGCTAAATCGTGGAATCTCGATTTAGACAATTCAGATTGTCAGACGAGAGTAACATCAACAACAACAGTAACAACGACATCAACGGAGGCAGCTGTTATAGGTTCGTTGTCTCTTTTTGATGTCTGAACAGCCAGGCTACTATTGTATGCATAATTTAGAAACGGAAGGTTTTTAACGGTGAATACTGAACAGGTCCTGAAGTCATCAGTCATTCTTATTGAATCTTTTTATAATGAACAGTGAAGTTAAAATAATCTACTTTACGTAGATTATTAAAAAAAATAAATGTTAAGTAGGTAGAGCAATACAGACAGTATATATGAGACTATTTCTAATGCCACAGTCGGGTTTTTCGTTTTCAAACAAATGTGACATTTCTGTACAAAATTGACATCGAGGGTTTTAAAAAGTTTCATCAAAAATAAAATTGCCTCCAGTGGGATTTGAACTCACAACAGCAGCCATCACTTGGATTCCTAACTGCCTTACCCAC
>JBCAUG010161281.1:0-20230 GCA_038406175.1 Haplosyllis leylae | reverse complement strand
AGTCGGGGGATGGGTGGCGAGTGAGTCAGGGATGGGTGGCCAGTGAGTCAGGGGATGGGTGGCTAGTGAGGCATAGGATGGGTGGTCAGTGAGTCAGGGGATGGGTGGCCAGTGAGTCAGGGGATGGGTGGCCAGTGAGTCAGGGGATGGGTGGCCAGTGAGTCAGGGGATGGGTGGCTAGTGAGTCAGGGGATGGGTGGCTAGTGAGTCATGGGACGGGTGGCTAGTGAGTCGGGGGATGAGTGGCTAGTGAGTCGTGGGACAGGTGGCTAGTTAGTTGGGGGACGGGTGGCAAGTGAGTCTGCGGGTGCGTGGGTGGCTATTGAGTCGGGGTGGGTGGCGAGTGAGTCTGCGGGTGGATGGGTGGATATTGAGTCAGGGGTGGGTGGGTGGCTAGTCAATTACATTGTGTTCTGAAACTCATTCGGCCAAACAATCTGTTGTTTAATTTCCAACTCTGACGCTAATACACTGGGTCCACTTACAACGAGTAAAAAGATGCAAAAGAAACTGCTCGTTGTCGGTGGGTGCTCGTTGTAACTGAACTTTTTAACATCATTGCTGTCAATGAGTATGGTGCAAAGAAATCTACTGGTTATAGCCGGGTGTTCGTTGTAACCGAACTCGTTATAAGTGGGACTCAGTGTAATATGAGTCCATTCACACTGAATATTACTTGCAAATTAATAACAAAAGTAATTTTCCATGAAATGAAAGCACAGGAATTGTGTTCTCAATTCTCAAAGTCAGCAATTATTTATTTTCAATATTTATAAGTTTGTAACCGCCAGCGCAATCGATGGTGTGAATCATTAGTTTTCACATACCTCGTCCCCCTTGTAGTAGAGGTTGACCGGACGCGAGTTGATCTCCGTTAGGAACCAGTTACACAGGTTTGTTCCGTCTTTCACCTGCGCTTTAGCCGTCAAACCGTGACGCGCCGCCAGGCCGTACGGTTCTACGTCTATAATCTACAACACGAGAAAGAATCATTGTCAACAACAGCAGCAACAACAGCAACAACAGAAATCAATACCATGCTGCCAGGCCGTACGGTTCTACGTCTATAATCTACAACACGAGAAGGATCATTGTCAACAACAGCAGCAACAACAGCAACAACAGAAATCAATACCATGCTGCCAGACCGTACGGTTCTACGTCTATAATCTACAACACGAGAAAGAGTCATTGTCAACAACAGCAGCAACAGCGAGTGCAGGGATGAAGTCCTCTCTCCTGATTCCAGGACAATTTCTGTCCACACTTTACCCTCTGGTGCCTCACTCCCTCCTGATCCCACGACTGTTACGGTGTAATATTAACCTATTCAGTGCATCCCTTCCTCCGTGACCCTAAGTCCATCCCTGTCCACACTGATACATCAGTGCACGCGGGGTACCTACTGTCAACATACCAATTAACTTGTGATTGTAGCAGATATGCATAACGATAACCCAAGACATGTAGTTGTGGTATCTGTACAAATGCTGATTTATTGTGGTAGTACTTCTAGGTGTAGCTACGTGCTGTGTCATATGATAATCTAACAGTTCAACAAGTACTTAAGTGACAGTATCACAGAGCATGGTGTGCCCTAGCAGTCGGCGCTGACTGGTGTCTAGTGCCCAATTCAGCTCTTACATGTAGGGTCGGGAGCATGGTTACGTACTATTACCATGCCGGTAAAGTTCACCAAGTACGTTGCCTTGAATTTGGCTGTGACACACACTAACCTCTCCGGTGCCTCCCTCCCTCCTGATTCCCAGACTCTCTATCCCCACTTACCTCTCCGGTGCCTCCCTCTCTCCTGATTCCCAGACTCTTCATCCCCACTTACCTCTCCGGTGCCTCCCTCTCTCCTGATTACCAGACTCTTCATCCCCACTTACCTCCCTGGTGCTTCCCTCTCTCCTGATCCCTAGACTCTCTATCCCCACTCACCTCTCCGATGCCTCCCTCTCTCCTGATTCTCAGACTCTTCATCCCCACTTACCTCTCTGGTGCCTCCCTCTCTCCTGATCCCCAGACTCTTCAACTCCACTTACCTCTCTGGTGCCTCCCTCTCTCCTGATTCCCAGACTCTCTATCCCCACTCACCTCTCCAGTGCCTCCCTCTCTCCTGATTCCCAGACTCTCTATCCCCACTAACCTCTCCGGTGCCTCCTTCTCTTCTGATTCCCAGACTCTCTCCGTTCTCCGACCGTCGAACAGCGAAGATCTTTCCGTTGGGGATGCGCCGTATAATGAACGTTATCTTATCGTCTTCACTGCAGTGCTTTATCAACTTCTGAGCCATCCGCGTGTTCTCTATCACCTGTACGAACAAATGTGAATTCTACTGATTCTTATTTAAACCATTTGCTGAAGGGATAACAGATTGAAAGATGCGATGATCTTGAATCACTCTCTTTGCACATATCAACATTTTGGGTATTTTGAGAAAAAAAATTTACCCGACATTTCCTTATCATATTTTTGAGATACGTTTAAAACTTGGAACGAAGCGTACCTGTCCATTGACGCAGACGAGGCGGTCACCCACGTGGAAGGCGCTGTGTAGGAAGGGACGAGCTTTCTGGTTCCAACCCGCAATCCTACAACAACAACACCCACGCGTGAATACTCGTCAACGAACGGTTGCAAACTCGTTACCGCCCATGTACGTAGTACGACAAGCAGGTAATGTTTTCATAGGTGTGTGTCCGTTACCAGGCGGGGGGGGGGTACCAGCCAGGTCAGGTTGGGGTACCACCCCATGGCCAGGACAGGACTGTGGTACCCCCCAGCCAGATTGACTTGGGTACCCCCCCCCCCCCCGCCCCGGGATAGGACAGCAGGGAGAGCACTTGCTACGCGGAGGGCGGTATGCCTCTTGCGTTCACGCAGGAGGACTTTCTTGTTGAAAATAGTTTTAAGGCTTGTTCACACGTACCGATTGTTTAGCCCGTCATCGAAATTCTGTAAGAAATTAATTTTTTGGGTTTCATGGCAACTAATGGAGATGTTCACACGTCATCAATTTCTGTCCATTTATCTGGATAAACGAGACTCATTCTGCCTGTCAAACTCACAGTCGCCATTGACACAACGTTAAAACTTTAACAGGCTGAATTTCGATGACAGGCTAAATATCGGTACGTGCGAACAAGCTTTTATGAGGTACCATTTTGACCAAATATTTTCTCAACTATTATGAGGGCCAAGTTATTAAACAATTGTTTCTGCACTAAGTTTCTTGCAATGTCTTTTAAAATAGGTCATGTATCTGGAATGCAACGTGTCTGGTATTGAAAAGTCGACTATTTGAGTGCATGCAAGGTAAATATGTGTAAGACAATATAGGGACAATGCAACATATTTCAAGTGTTACATAGATCTGTGTATGATACTATGTGTAACACTTATGATATATATGTAATGTTTATTAATACATGGCTCATAATCTGGGGAATTATCACCGTTCTCTTGAGGCACTTCTTTACAACATACACTTTGCAAATTTATTAGCAGTCGTTTGAAGAACATAATATTTTAAGATATCTGCAAAAGTTTCAGCAACATTCACCAGCCAATTATTGAGTAATCACACTACAAAGATGACCAAATTTTCCATTAAAATCAGTGGTACCTACACTTTTCTTAAATTTGGCATGGTGAAACTTCTTAAGACTTCACACACTTAATATCTTTCTAATTTTAAATTAAGATTTTGACAAAATTATAAGTTATGTCTCCCTAAAAGGCTCACGGACCATCAGAATGCAATGTAATTGACCACTGTTAAAAGAGCAGCAAATGGTCAATGAAGCTTGACTGTTTACATTTTGGCCCTGAACACATGGCTGTGACGTCAACGTTGTAAAGAACTACCTTAAATTGCCCAAATACATCATTGATTCCCCTTGAAAATTCCACCATTACAATGTCCATTGCAAACACCCAGTAGAGAGTACAGATCTCCTGAGCTCACGGAATAAATTATTTCTATCATGCCTACTTCATTGGAGAGTGACATTTCCGAATTACGCGCTAAAACGTCAACTTTAAAGTACATTTGTGAAATTTACTTTGTTGGCCTTTAACCTTTCTCTTTATCCTGCCCAGTGTCCAGAAAGCATTTCAATTTTTTGAAACCAACAATCAACTTTCCTTAATTTTCCTTCATTTTATTAAACTGATGAAATGATGAAATGAATCGGGTCTCATTTAAAAGAAGTACAGAACAGTCTTCACACAAGAAAAGTCATTTCGAAGTTGGCAGCACAAAAACAAGCCGTGCTTAGCATAGTTTAACATTCTAAGTCCTTCATCGCAACTGACTGATACAAATACATACAAATACAAAATTGATGCGGTAAAAACTTTAAAAACCACATCAAATCAAGAGCTTTTTGGTTCGATCAACAATAAGTAATTTTGCACAGACACAGAAACTTAACTTTGAATGACTCCTGAAGTTTTCTCGTGTTATGTGATTTATTTCTACCATAAATTGTTAACATGGAGGAAAGAGGTTTTGGGATCAATGACATTTTCTCTCAAAGCAATTAATGGAGTCTATCTGCCAAAATCACCCAAAATAATTTCCTCCAAGTTCTATCAGAAATAAGATAAATATGTGAGTGTATTACTGTTAATTTGTAAGAGGAAAAAAATCACTATTGAAATTTCCTAATGATAGATAGGAAGGTCTGATGGAAAGTGGTAATTTGTGGCTAATTTTTCAAACAAAGGAACCTTTTCGGATGATTCGGTGTTGACTTCAGTACTAGATTGTCAATAGCGCAGAGTTAATGGATGCTTTAGCGTCCACATCAGAGCCTTTACCGAACTTTCACTCACGGTGTAACAAACTGGCCTGCTCAATACAGTTGTATTCCAATGCCATGTGCTCTGTAACAAGGTGAGGCCATTTTCCAATACCCCACTGAGGTACTGGAATACGCGGAGAATGACAGCAGCAGGGGGTATCAACATGGCGTATTACGGAAATCACTGTAATTCACCAAATAAAAACATCATCATCTAAATCACAGTTCTTAACTTTCATTTCACTTTCAAACCTGTGCAAGTTTGTGCCAAAACGAGAAACCAATGCCAACGGAAGATGTGTGGATTTACAGTTATCATTTTGAGTATTTTGCAAATAAGAAAATGGTTCATGTTGTCACACTCCATACACAATTACGTTTCGCTGATGTTGATATTCTTCATGTAATTGCCATTATTAAGTCTCTTTCTCACAACAGTTACATATTTACATGGACTTTTACTTGCACAAAGTTCTACAGAGAATAGACTATGGATTTCTATGTCTTTTTGAGTTTCAGGAGGGTACTATTGAACTTAAACATACAAAAAATTAGATTGTAATATTTTCCAAGATCTATCGCCTTGTTCGTTCTAAAATTTGGTAGCCCGAATTATAAGTAACGCTGCACACAGTAAGAGCATACATGCTTAAAATTGTGATTATAGTCTGTCATCCAAAAGGAGAATTAAAGAATTAATCTCTTGTTTGTATTCTATGTTTTTCCTCATGTGTGTTTTGACATAAAAACACGTCATTGGCATTTCAAAGCAACTGCGCACCGGTTAACAGGATTTGCAAAATCATCATTTGCTTGGGGAATTTCACCACGAAGACGAAATTCTCTTCCTTTTAACTGCAATCAGCGCGCATTGTATGATAGATTTTACCAACAGCAATTTCCCAACATGAACGTAGGTTGCATGTAATAATAAGAAGATAATTCTTAAACGCATAAAGCCAATTCACAGTACCATTTTTAACTGTATAGATTATAAAATTTGTTTATTGCGGTGAAGTTTTGAGAGAAAAAATTATGTAATTGATGTATTAAGTCGATGACAAAACCCTATGACATCTTCACAGGTGTAGATCAGGTATAACTCGATCTGCCTCGGTAAACATTGTACAAAACGATGGGCCGAGTACAACCAAATAAGCGGCACTTACGTCAAGAATCTATTATTTGTGTCCATAAAAAAGTTCCCAGGTACGCATCAAATTTGACTATATGCATATTCTTCAAAGGCCTGACTTCAAAATTTCTAAATTAGGAAAACAGCGCAATGAGAAACTATTTACCCCCGTGACATTTCTAAATAAGATCCATAACTTGAGCTTTGTTTCTCAAACTGAGTATGGAACACAGTTTATAAGTTTCCAGAACAAACAATTTTACTACGCTCCAAATCAGAAAGGTTTTATCAACAATAAGTAGAGAATGGGGACCTGCAGGAATTCAACAATTAAATTTAAAAAATGGGCTTTAATCTTTTATCTGGTTAGTTTTTTCCCGGGAAGACATCGAAAGCACAGTTTGAGCAATTTCTATTTTTTCCCCCCCTAATACTAAAGGTCAAGCATTCTATCTCTTTGTGGCAATTTACGACTGGTCTTTAGTTTTGGGCGGCTCCTGAGGTATCATCGGTTTTGACTCTTAACCCAAACGAAAATAGAAGTAACGAACTGCTGAATTTCAGATCCAAAGAAAAGTAGATTTTAAACTAGTGACAAGCGATACATGCGCACAGGGTCTTCAAACAACCAGTTCCTTTGCAAAGTGCAACTTCACCTGGAGGCGGTGGAATGGTAAATCATCCTTTCCAAATCTGAAGTCCAAGTTGTCCATGCTATGGACAACTTGGGGGAGGACAAACCATCCTTACCAAATCTGAAAGTTGTTTGTGAGAAATTTTTATTTGTAGGCGTGGGGCAGGGGGCAAAACATCTAACTTAGCACTCACTTTCTGAACACACTGAGCTGTGTGTAGCAGATAAGTCTCCTTCTCGACCGATGGATAGACATCATTTCCAACAGATTTGTGGCGATTCTTGTTTTCAGGCTCTCTTCCCACCTGCGATTAATTCCACCTGAATTATTGCGGAATAGTTGGATAATGGTTTAACATTCTACTTTCATTTGCTTTTCGATTTCTCCTTCTTTGTGAGAACGATACAATTGTGAAATAGTAGGCATGATGTAATTAGTTCCCACGTACCAAGAGCGCTAGCTATTCTAAAAAGTTACTGTTAACTTTCCATCTTCGGAGGATCCATTAATCACAACCATTACAAAACAAAATTTTGAAGAAGGGTTAACAGCCATTCGTTTTGAAATGTTGTTGTACCTATAGTAAGTAGGTGCATCTACGCCTGTGATTGGTTCAACTATTTCAACTACAATAAAGTTCAATGATGGGTTATGCACCCATTTTCAGCGATTTCTTGTGTGATTAGTTCGCGCAATCGCAATACCTCAATAAATCGCGGGTGTGAAGCCTCCCTTAGTTCGTCAAAACTTTATTGCAACTTTTGTGATATATGTTATTAATACAATAAGGAACTTCAGCTGATTTGAAATGAAAAATTTCTCTCAGAAAAGTTTACTGAGACCTTAATTTGTAATAATAGTTTTCCAGACACACTTTTTCTTTGAGAAATAGCTATTTCTCATGATGTCGAAAAAGCTCATTTTTGCTCAGTACACCTGATTAAGTAACATTATGAACTGTTATTATGATTATAAAGACAAAATAATGTAAATTTGTCAAGTTTGTAACTGCATAAAGTTATCCCAGATGACTTGAAGTACAAAGATTCTTGTTTTATAAATTTTTGGTGTTCACTTAAATCAAAGATTTATTTAAGTGGGAGAATTTCCAGCTTGCCCTGAACATGCTGCCTACCAAACACGAATATCAGAATATCACACCCATTTTTTAATTTCAATGCTGCTGCAGTTTTTAAACAATCGGTATTTTTGAGAAAATTTTGTGCAATTTCCTGAAAAAGTGAATTGAAATTTCGTATGTAAAATGGTAGCAACAAAATACTATCAATTGATATTTGTGGATTGTGTTATTGACTTATAAGGTTCAGTCAAAAGTATGGACAGATATATCAGCAGTTTCGATGCTATCCGTATGCGTTCAAAAGTAAAGTGAAGCTCCATCACGTTAGTAACCCTTTACTTTTATACCTCTCTAAAAATAGATTGGCACAGTGTTATTTGGACAACCGGGATAAGTCTGATTCTAGCTGTCTCTCCAATGTTTGTCAAAGAATAATATCTCGACTGCGGCATTTAGCAAATTGTGGCACCAGGTGGCAGCAACAGTAGCAGTATATACCCGCTGTATGGCGACTTGAGAGGGATCATCTGTAGCATAGTCGGCCCCGTGTGCAAGAGGCATTCATTTCATGTGAATTAAGTGGATATCAATTAGGAAGTTACTTTTGATTCAAAACACATAATTTCTACATTCGAATTTAAACTTTGTTAAACTGGACAAATAACTGGTAAGTGCAAATGCAAAAAAGGGTTTACCAACTCATTTCTTTCTTTTTTCAAGTAAAGAAGGTCAGACGTCTTTGTTGCAAATTGGTTAAATTGTTAAAATTTTAATTCCAGGAAAATGATGCTGCAAATTGGAAACCTTACGGAACTACTGGTTACTTGCATCATACTAACAATTTGTTTCATTCAACAAATAACGTCACAACTTACACAACCTGGACACAAATATAAAGGTACTAACAGATAAAACATTATACATACGTTCCTTAAGCTACCCATTTGACACAGGAGATTTCAATTTACATTATTAGGCTTCAACATTGGTTGAGATAAATTACGTTGTGATCAAATAAGTTGTGCTTTCCATTAACCCGCGATCAACGTCTTGACCGTAAATGCCCTTTCGACATTTCTGGACATTTGCCTTTCAAATAGCAACTATTTGAGATGCTGTTGGAATGATTTACGAAGACCGCATGTCTCAAACAGTTACAACAAAATAAACAATAGCATAAATGCTAATTTTAAGACTGTAAATTCTTTGTAAAGTTCGTTTTTGCGAACAAAACAAATTTCGAAAAGAAAATTAATACCACGGAAATTGGTTGTTTGAATATTTATCAGTAACTTAAAATGGAGAAACTCCTGACCTGTACATAAATGCATAATTTTCAAAATTTAATTAACAATTTCTTTCTTTCTTTTTCACAGTTGATGTGTACCTTCCAGAAGGGTGTGGAAAGGCGGACTTTTCAGGATTATATGGCGTCAATCTGATTTCACAAAGAGAAGGTACATACGCCAAAGGACAAGATTGCATTCTACACCTTCGAGTGCCAACAGGATATTTCTTCAATATCACTTTCACGCATTTCGACCTTGAGCCACCTACGCAGGATGGAAGCTGTTCAGACTATCTGCAGCTGTACAACGGTCACGGAACGGAGATGCTTTTGTCTGAGCCTCTTTGTGGGAGTAAAGTACCCTCATCCATACTTTCCAACACAAGTGAGGTAACTCTGAGGTTCCACAGTGACAAACAGAAGGAATTCACCGGTTTTAAGCTCATTTACGACAGAATTGAAGCAAAGACTCTGAAAGAGCTTGGTCTCCTTGATACAGCTCAGCAAAAGGTTTTGTCACAAAACCTGAGGGACGACGTAGTAAACAGCAAGTCAAGTCCTGGGCATTTGAAAGAAGGAACAGAAGGACAACAAGGCAGTTCATGGCAAAATGTAAGTTTTTTTTTGTCAGACTAGAAAACTACAACGATATTAGCTCTAAAATACTCATTAAGACATAGTCAATCATTAGTCCCGTTCCATCTACTAATGTCAGCTATCGTTTCTATTACATTTACAAATTGAATTCGTTTTCTTTGCAGAAAGGAGCACCCTGATTTCGGGTTCTCAAAATGTGAAAAAAGACTCATTCAAAGTGCCAAACTACCGTGGAATCTTAGGAAGCTATTCCTAACGTAGATCAAGTATTCAACTCTGAGTAAAATCAGATGCAAGATATAGTTTTTGGCAAGGGACGTATTCCTGAAGGACTAACACGGAGTGCCAGAAAAGTAGTCTTCTAGTCATATGTGATATTTCCAGAATCCATGATCCTGTTTTAAAGAGGCAATGTGCAATACGTATTGGAGTTATGTGTGTTCACCGGTTTAAGTAACAAAGCAAAAGAATTATTTCCAAAAGACACTTTGAATCCACCATTCAGTTGAGCCAAGGGATTCTCTTGCCGCTGAACTTGTTTCGAAGAAGCAACAAAGATACTCAACTGCTTGGATTAAAATTTTACAATATAATGTGAGGATTCTTAAAAATACAAAACTGAATGGAAACAAACCTTGTAATGTATTGTGATATTTGTGTATATTCTATGAGATTTGGTTGGTATGTATTGGGGTTTAGTAAAATTCTATTTATTCTTAAAGTAGTTGTCTTACTGTTCAAAACACAGTCTAAAGAAGCGTACTTCCATGTTCAGTGTATTTCAATTATGCAATGAAATTGCAATGAAAAAGGAAATAAAAATAAAAGATTAAATATTTAAAAAATCAATAATGTGTTTGCTGTGTCGTTTTACTGTAAAAAAGTCATTCTGTATCCACTGACTCGTTTTGTTTTACGATACCTTGAAATTGTTAATTCAGTAACGTACACACTCGTCCATTGAAGCTATACAATATTTGATCTAGAATATACATATAAACTCTGTATCAATGGATTCAAATCAACCTCAAGATATAGAATTTTAAAATGTGGTCGAAAATGGCCAAAGAATTGAAATGTAGATACCCCACCCGTGACCATTTTCTGGACGCGAGCGAAGATACTTCGAAATACATCTGTGGATAAAGTTTTTGGTGGGGTCGGATTGATTACCTTTGCAGTAGGACTCATGCAATGGAAATTGCCAAGCAAGGGATAAGACTAATTTTGAGATAAAGCACTGGTTTTGAAACGACGGTGCGGTTGTATATCCTATTTCACTATCTTCTGGTAAATAAATATAACGGATTCTAATCATTTGCGTCCACACTAGAAACTAACAGTTTAAACTAAACATCCTACTTGACAAGACTTACACGAAGTTGCTTGGACAACAAGGGGTCAGTCCTATTGTTACGATATTTAATACGGACAAACAATCAGTGTGCTCACTATGGATAGGATCGGAGATGGGATTCAACCATAAATTTCTGAAAACTACATACTGATAGGAATCAAATCAACTTACTGCCACGTTGTCAAGACTTTTACCTGTTCTGTCTGTCCTCCCTTTATTGTCTGCGGTGATGTTGTATTTCTGCAACAAGATGGACAACATTTTCCCCAAATGACCTGATTCAGAACTATTTACAGACTAGAAAGATTTTTGCGGAAAATCAATAAAGAGATAAACTTTCGATTAACTGTATTAATTATTCTTCTTAAATGTTGTGATGACCTTGTAACTTTTATAGTGAGTAAAGTATGTACTGTAACTTTTAAAACAGCTCACTTTTTTGAAGGAGTTTGACTTGTGAAATACCATATGGCACAGTGCTGTGGCCAAAAAAGTAACACTTGGTGGCCGAAAAGCAAGGCAAGAGTGCCATACCACTTCCACGCTCCTGTGAAAAGATGACTGCCAATGGCCGTGTAGATTTCATGTTCTTTCCCCTCTCCTACCTACGAAATTTCATGGGTGATCCATGTGAATGCATTGTCCATAAAATTATGTATTCGTAATGCATTAGCCTGATCCCATCTGTTAGTCAAAATGAACACAATTATGTGCAAACTATGGCAATGGAAGAATTTCCCTTCTTTGCCATCTTCTCTGCCGTCTTCAATAAATAGGAATAATAAAGATGCAGAATGGTTCCTATTGCACAAGACAAAGGGCAGTAAAGTGATTTTAAACTGACCAATAATTTAGAGTTATAACAGTTAATGCCGAAGAAAAGTGAATACCGAAGAAGTGGCCAAGGCACAATGACTTGGCACAAAATTGGGATATTAAAATGCATACAAGGATGGGCGGTGTACTATTTCATGTGTGCAAGAAACAAATTATTCAGAGGCACACTTTAATCTCATCTTAAACATTAATAATCTGATCGGTCGGAGCAAATTATTCGAAATTGATACCTGGTCGTAAGGCAAAAAATTCAGATTTAGGTTTTTTTGTCAAGCAAAAATTGGGTGTGAAAATAATTAGCGACTCAACTTCAGAGTGAGAGTTCAGACTTGAGACTGAGACTGAGAGTACACATACACTATGAAATAGTGTGTATTCGTACTAGGTCACATTAGTACACATTATCTTTACTATGTATTTGCACTACTATGTGTTCACAAATATGCATAAAAAGAAGTAAATTTGCACAAAAGAAGAGTAAATGCACTATTTTGCACAAAAGTTCTGTTCAAAAGTTTAATGTTAAGTTACTTACTATGAGTAATTGTGAAATGGTACATCTGTGGGGAAGAAATAATTGTGAATTGGTACATTTGTGAATGCTTTTTACTTTGTGAAAATTTTCTTTTTTAGGTGTATTAGCTTTTTTCATGCATATTTGTTGTGAAGTCTTTTGTGTGTAGTGGAACGCGGTAGTACGGCAGTTGGTCTCAGGTACGGCTGAGACTGTGTATCACTGCAGGCAAGTCTTTAGACCTCTGGTACGGTAGATCTCTCTAAGGTGTGTCTTATGTCTAGTTCCACATAAGCAAGCTGTATCTCTGGTTTAATAGGTTTATTGCAGTATATTACAATCTTCTGTGGTGCTCTCAGCATTTAAGCCTAATCAGCATTTAAGCCTGGTGCAATGAATGGTGCGATAACCTGGTTCAAAGACACTGATGCCTTGTGTGCATCAGCTTAAGTACTCGAGGTACTTTACCTTGATTGGCTCCGACTAATAACTATAGCTATTGGCTACCCATCTGGTTGGATCCCTGTGGGGCTCTCAATCTAAGATGTGTAGTTGATGGCTTGCATGGTACTTGGGACCGTGCATTGTGAGTATGTAGTAGTGCAAATAGTGAATATGTAGTAAAGTGAATACATAGTGAAGCAAATATGTACTAGTGTGTGTGAATATGTACTAATGTGACCTAGTGCAAATATGCACTACTATGACCCAGACAGTTGGCCTCAAACCCAGAAATGCTAATTAGATTTTTACGATCTCTCACTCTCTAGTCTGAGACTCAAGATAATTCTACCCTGGCAAAATTCAAATTGCCTAACGATGAGCAGATCCTCTGTAAGATCAACAGCAGCATTTTCCAAATCAGTTTTACGTGTGGGCTTGACCTGTAACTAATGTATTTTTTGAACACTTCATTTCGTGATAAGGTCTATTTTCCTAAACACTGGGATGGTGCGAATTGTTTTAACACTGCTTACATCACAAACAGTTAATTTCTCAAACCAAATATCTGAAGAAATCAATCTCCTTAAGTTACAATGAACATTTGTCAACTTCAAATTGTTCTTTTGTATCCTTAACACTTTCTATGATATCTCATTGGTGAGGAACTGTTTTTAAATGTAAGAATATGAAACTACTGTTGACTTGCCTTGCCAAAAAGGAAATGCCTAGCAAGCATAGTTTTCAAATTTGCATAGTTTGATTAAGACAATTCTTCCTTATTTCGCTTGAACTCCTTTTCGTCCATTTCAGAACGTTTGCCTGGTAAAAGAATACACAAAGACGTTTTCTCTAAAAATCAACAAACTGATGGCGGATCAGGCCTCGTCCTCCATCTCCGCCTGGCCACCAAATACAGATTGTTTTTATACACGATATGTTGAGCTTAGCATTAAATTTGTAATGACACTGAAAAAGTTTGGCAGCAATGTGCAAAACTTTAACATCTACCACATGGTCAAAAGTACATGAAATTCGTCACTAAAACCCTGGCATTGGTTCTTCAATTATTCCTGTAAGTAAGACAGACGGTAATAAAGGAGTGTGTATCAGTACAGATATACTTGTAGACTTTTGGGATGTAAACTTTAGGGTACATGTATTACCATGTGTGGTTTTGACGGTGGCTGTCTGTCAGCTTCGGAATGTAGAGACAAAATGTAACCATAAAGGCTGAAACGCCAATCACCCTGGTGAACATTGCTGAACTTAGCACTGAAAGGCACATCCAGTCAGGGATAGGGGGTCTCAATAACGTTTGTAGCTCAGATGCTGTCTCCCTATGGCGCAGTCAAACTTTGCAATAGAAAGTTTCAGTTGTTTCTCCTGATTTCTGCAGAGAAGATTCAATATTCAAGGGACGATTTGTCACTTTACATTCAATTTTGAAGGTATGCGCACTCTAAAAAGGAACATCATGTCAAAATATCTTGATTATTTCCTTCTACCCCATCATGGGAACCTCGAACTTAACTAGCTCTTTCCAGATCTGAGATAGGTCCATGCTTCCAGTTTTGCACTAAATCCCGATAGCATTGTTGTGGCATTGCTTGTCCAGGAAATTAATTACATCCATGTAGATCTATCAATCTTTCAATGGTAACGGTTTTAAAAAGACAAAAAAAAGAGAAAAATCCATTTCTTTAATTTAAATGAATTCAGTTTTGCAGATAAAAACTGCGCTTGTTGATGTAGTTATAGATGGAATTTCCTGACAGCACGAATCTCTATTTACTATTCGGAACAAGGAACCGTTGTTTTCATCAAGGCAATTAAAGCAAATGTTTCACAGAAAAAAATGGAATTTGCACAACAGGTGCCAATGACACACATTTCCCTAATAGTGCAGACGCCTATTTCACAAGCCAAATAGAATTAAACCTTTAAAAAAGATTACTTCTCACTAAACTCTGTTTCATAACCTACATCAAAAACAAAATCTATCAAGACATGTGACAACTTTTAATAAGGAGCTTCCTATCCAGGTTGTTTGTCATACATATTTCTGGATATTTATCATACTGTATCGGTATGTATTGCACTGTTGTTTTTTCCACATTACTGTTTTCAACTTTTTATTCATTTTTGTAACCATAATCCAAAAATCTACCAGAAATAGGAGGGTTTCAGTTCATTACAGTAAAAATATGTAATTATTATTTAGAAACCTAAGTGAAGATGTCTTTCAGAGTAAATGTCGTTGTACTAATAACACTGTTCGGAGCAGTAAAAGCAGGTGAGTAACCAGTTTTCTGCAATTACTTAACATCCATACCTCACCAACAGATGTCACCAAGTTCTGAGATAAAAAAGCTCTTCATGTGAGGAACCGTAAAAAACTTTTATTCTTTGTGCGCATCAACTGGCACCTCACAGTGACTGGTGCATACATCGTGAAGTTTACAATGGAATTCACTTCCTTCATATGATTATGAATCAATTAGCAATAAGCATTGATAAGTTTCTTTTTCTGGAAATAAAGGAAAATCCTGTATTCAAGTATATTTTAATTAAAGCTACGCAAACAGAAATGGACAGTTTGAGTTCACTTGAATTCCATTCACAATTCAAGATAAAAATTTGATTTGTAAGGCGATTTTTTGTTCTCTATCTATTGCATTTAACCTCTTCATTATTTCTCTTGTCAACTTGGGCATTGATTGATCAGAAACTTGTTACGCGACAAGTATGTCAATCATACTGTCACATTAGCCAAGCCGATTAACTTGCTCCTTAATCAACCACTTGATCTAGAACTGTTCGTTAAAGGTGTGTGGGCGATGTGTAATTGTTTGTTAAAATACTACTAATCAACCATTGCCCTCGATGGCTACATTAATTCTATTGAAAATAAAGTGAAACCAAGAAAACAAAACGTGCAAAAACTGCAAAAAGCAACTCGTACCCAAATGTGCGTGAAAATGCATTTTCTTACTGACCTTGCTTTGTCGAAGTGTTTCATCATGATCATCACTTCTCCCTTGAAACTTTCCATGTTGTTAATTTCCCACAATTAATAAACACACACAGTCATCGCCATGACAGTCACAACAGAATCAAATTAAAATATCCTAATGTAGTGCCAATGTACAAATGACGTTTCTATGCACTGAAGGGGTACAACTCGGCGACACGCATTGAAATTATAGTAGTCGATCCAGAACGGGGCGGAATTATTTCCGCATTGCCCTTGTAAAAATAGCTACTGAATCAGGTGCTTTCAGTGTTCCTGCTCAAAATTGTTTCAAGTGGGTATTTTTGATTTATTGTTTACATTAGTGGAGTAGGAAAGACCTCCATCGCCTCTTTCGATTTTTTAAAAATGCTATGCTATGATATTTGTTGAAAATATTTACAGAAAATAGAGTTGGGACCCTTAAGGGCGGAATACCTATACGTTACTTGTTCGGTGAAGGTGACTGAGTCTGAAATATACAATTTGGTGGGAGAACAGGGCGGTCGTCTAGAGTGGCAATTCCTAGATCCGCCACTGACCCAGTAAATTGTATGAATGCATTGCACGTAACGTCATGCTTTGTCAATTCAGCTATTGAAATGCCTCTTGGTGGCGATTGTCGCCACAATGCCCGGATCGAAGGTCTTTACGATATAGTCTTCAAGTCACAGAGAGCAGGGAAATATAAGCCGAACACAGAATGTGTGATTACGATCGAGGCTCCTCGTCATCATGGTCTGCACCTGGAGTTCACTCACATGGATTTACAGTTGAGGAATGCTGACGGGGAATGTTCGGATTACATTCAGGTAACGGTCAACAATAATTTGAATTATTGTATTGAATTATTATCTGTTGTTTGTTTAATATCCACAGATATTAAATACTGTCTTGTTAGAAAAACTTCTTTTAATCAGGGACATAAATCCCAAGTATTATTTCGGTTAACATGTAGGAGCAGAGACAGACCCAGAATTTCCCAGAGGGGCAACCCCTAAGTTGGGCCACCAACCTACTATATGAGCATTTTTTCCCGAAAATTGGACGAAACTATAGAAATTTTGGCCTAGAGGGGGTACGTCCCTCGAACCCCCTAGATTCGCCAATAAGGAGAGCTTCACTGGATCACGACATGACGTTTAAGGGGCTACAGCGCTGTGCTTGCGGCACGGACGGTCGTGGGTTCGAACCCCGCACCTCCACCAATGCTTGCGGACACGTCCGCAGGTACGTGGATCAAAAAGGCTCAACTGCCAGGCTGACCTCTATACAGTCAGCAGGTGTCGTACCAGAGGTGAATCT
Organism: Haplosyllis leylae; assembly: GCA_038406175.1. Classification (NCBI taxonomy): domain Eukaryota; kingdom Metazoa; phylum Annelida; class Polychaeta; order Phyllodocida; family Syllidae; genus Haplosyllis; species Haplosyllis leylae. The sequence continues at coordinate 3,213 of JBCAUG010161281.1, read as the reverse complement.
GGGGAATCCATTGTGTTCAGGCGAGGAAGCACGCAAGCGAGTGATCCACCCTGGCTTTGAAACCCAGGGCAGACGTCCCCCGAATGTAAATGTAAATTTCTGGATCACCTTTTCATGATTCTTCACATCATTTAACATTAAAAAATAGTTCTATTTCTGCAAAATGTAGGCACATTTGCTCGAACAAAGTTTTCATTTCTTTAAAAAAAATCCTTAATATTTTGGCACAAATAACTAATCTGAAAACAGTGTCAAGAAAAGAAGAATAACAGAGGGGATGTGCCTCCCTGTTCATGCTGCACTCAAATAAAAATATAGCAAACATTTTCTGTATTATCTACATCATACTCGTTTGTTTGATGGTATTTCATCACGCAACAGAAAAGAGAAAAGTCGCGACAGGGACGGGTACTTAAAAACAATGCTTTAAAAACAACGCCTTAAAAACAATGTTTTATCTGTTCGATGTGTACTCGGGAACAACTTCACAGAAGACGTGCTGGATATTTTCAAAACAACATGAAAAACCAAAATTTAAGTGTTTTTGTTTTTCACTCGGGTAGTGGATCCAGAAGAGAGAACATAAGTCATGATGTCTGTGACTCGCCCTCTGGATCTACCCCCGCCAGAGAATGAATGCACACATTTTCTCTTTTGGCAATACCGTTTAAGGCTTGTAGTTTTACTTTCACAGATAGTTGAACTCCAGGGTTCGGAACGCACTCCACATACGTTAACGGACAAACTCTGTGGAACTAAACATGTCGGTCCCTTCGACACACCCTACTCTTATCTGGAGATTCTGTTCCAGAGTGACAACTTTGTAGAGAAATCTGGATTCAAATTCTTCTTCACCCGGACAGATGGGCCAACCAATGTTGATAATGAACTGGTTAATGCTGCCACAACTTTGCACAACACAGGTCAGTGACTTCCAATGGAATTGTTTCACATAGTTGAAAAACTTACTGTCAAACAATGGTTAAGTGGTAAGAGCATGCAAAAGAACGCTTGGCGATCGTGATATCTGTAACTGAACTTCATCAGTAAGATTTCATTAAAAACCAACTTGTAGAATTTCATTTTTGCACATTCACTTATAACTAATTGTCAGTCTTATTTAACAGATTCTGTACATTTGTTTTGAGTATTTATATTCTTTCGTTCCAGGTTTGATACTTTGTTTGAGTTTGGTCTTGGTTCATGTTTTGGCTTGATATCTGCATAATATATGACAATGATATATCTAACAGGAAAATATGATTAATCTGTGTTGTAATGAAATGGTGCAACTCCAGTCAAAGGGATATCATTCTTCCAACCATCACAAACACCAGCAAAACATTCGTGGACTGTTCATAACCTAAAAGTGATCAAAAGTTGTTTTGAGTTTTTTGTAGAATAAAGAACATGTTGAGCAATTTTAAGTATAACACAAGGTTCGCGTTTTTGAATTGTTCGTTGGTTGAAATAAAAAATTGATAAGTATAATTACCTTGCTGAGTTCCCGAAATTGGTGATGACGTTTCTGACAACAGCCTGTTGTATTCTGCTTTGAATCCAGTTGATTGTATTGAGCCGTCAGTGTGGAACAGAAGGAGCATTTTCATGGATTTACCAGCTATGTATTGAGGAACACTTTCCAAGGAAGCTCCACACAATTTTTCTGTGAGTTGGTGCTCGGCTTTTCCAAGATTCTCGTAACCGCCATCCCAAAACTGAACGTAATCAACGCACTCGCCGTTCACCTTCGGTTGTAGATTAAATGCCGTAAATGTAAAATTGATTGCGTATTGAATGTTTTTCACCGTTTCCATACTCATCTGGAAAAAAATTAGAAGGACTATGAAATTTTTCCGACCACATACGTAGTGCGAGGGAGGTAATGTTTCAGGGGTGTCTGTCCATCTGTCCACAGGGGTTAAGGGGAGGGTGCGGAGAGGAGGAGTTACATCCTGACCAGGTCCTGTGCAACCAGGTACTATCTGGAGAAGGGGAGAGGGTGAGTACATCCTGACTGGGTCCTGTCCAACCAGGTGGTCCTGTCTGGGGGGACAAGGGGGTTGGGAGGGGTAAAGGGTACCCTAACCAAGTAACCCTATCCCCTCCCACTCCCAGCTAAGTCTAGTCTAACATGATAAAGACGGGGAACCGTGGTCGGTATTGTCTTGTGATGGTAATGCGAGGCTGTCTTGTTTAGTGAAATGTTTGTGGAAATCCCCTTTACAGAACCTTTCCTAATTTGGAAATCCCTTTTACAGAACCTTTCCTTAATTATTTCCTTCCCTGTGTGTACCTGCAGTCTGCAATGAATATTTGGCATGTACTGGCTTGTTTCCTGTGAAATCATCTTCACATTGAAGAATCCTGCAAAGCTGACTGCCTCGTTACATGCGGGTGGGAGATAAAGAGTTGCTACAAATAAAAAGTAATTAACAGATTGAACTGAAGCTGATTCACAATTAAGTGTTCCAAAATAATTAAAATCTTGTTTCAAAATCTTTGAATAAGTCATATTGACATGCATATTTGAAACTTTCTGTTACTGATAATTTGTATGATCACTACTTACGACTGGTTCCAGCTGATTGTTGACTCGCCATCGCATCATGCAGCCAACCGAGAAATATGACAATTGCGAAAATCATCACCATTCCGTTAATTTTTAAATTCAAAATCTTCACAAGGTTATTCATCATCTCTCCTTTACCTTGCAATTCGACATTGTGAATGTTTTTCGTTTACATTTTGAAAGGGCATTTAGGTATATCTGCGTCATGCGATGTATTTGGGTTTATCTCGTAGCTGCCCAATCCCATTTGGGTAAATACAGAGAGAGGATAATATCTTGTCATATTGCTTTCATAATTGCTTATCTTATGCAGTTGATTAAATGTAAATGAAGCGCTCAAATTTTGACAACGAAATTATGCGCTGAAAAGATAGAAATAAGGAAACTGCCCAGAAAAGTGAAGCAGTCACAGAAAGAGGTCGAGTTATTTACCATCAAACATTTTATTTCCTCTCTTGAAGCACTGATGAAATTAGAATGTATTACAAGAAAGTCCTCCTGCGTGAACGCAAGAGGCATACCGCCCGCTGCATAGCCAACCTATCCCCAGGGATTCATGTCCCCAAAAAAAAATTTCAAAAAAAAAAAAAAAATTTCAAAAAAAAAAAAAATTTTCAAAAAAAAAAAAAATTTCAAAAAAA